>JAXGGA010012288.1:0-39285 GCA_038373865.1 Uloborus plumipes | reverse complement strand
ACCAAGGTACTAATTGAACACTATTATTTGATTGAAATGTTTATTTTAGGGAAATTTAGACCCTTTTTTGGACCGTCCCTAAAAAGGAACGCTAGGCATTAATGGGTTAAGTCCGATTTCCGCAGTACACACATGCCATAGGGACCCGTAAATAGGGTAAGCACTAGAGATGAGTTCGGGCTCAGTTTTGCAGGCCCGAGCCCGGAAAATTTCAATCAGAGCGCACTCGATCGAGCCCGAGTCATATTGTCTTGTTTCAAAATCGGAGCCCTCCTGAGCGCGAGTGCATGGAATTTGGAGCTCACTCGAGTGTAACATGATTTAATTACCGTATTTTTCGGCTTTTAAGACGCACTTTTTCTCCCCAAAATCAGGGGAGAAAGCGCCATCATTCAGGGCCCGAATGATTGCAAGATCTTCTCTACCATGCATGCTGCAGTGCAGTTATAGTCGGAGCAGTAACTGTTCCATGAAAAATTTGGAAATTTAAAAAAATTGAAAACTTGCTTAATAACTAGTACAGTATGCTGGAAAAATTGATAGTTGCAGTCATAGTGTCTCTCTTCCCAAAAGGTTGGCCACACCTGGCCTAATGAGACACTATTAGTTTGTTGCTTCAATATTTTGTTTTATGTTCATAGGATTTCTTTTATACGCATACAATATTTTTGTTTTGTTTTTGGTTTTACTTGTATTAGTTTGAAATAAAATTGATTGTTATTAGTTCTCTCAACACTATGATCTGTAAGCTGAAAAAAGTTGCAGGCTGATTTAAAAATTTGGAAAAAAAAAAAAAAAAAAATCTTGTAATGTAAATTAGGGGGTAGGGGGGGGGGTCATGAAAATATTTAGAGTTTCCCACAGAGGTCAGGAAAATTATATAACAGCTTGATGAGAGGTCACGTATTTTTTTCATGAAATGAAGCTAAGCTTCCACCCCCCCCCCCGGCCATAATAAATGACCATTCCCGTAAGTACGGCGAGAACAGCATTTTAACGTTCCAATGAAATACAATTTAAAACGTAGAAAAAAACAGGAAATTGCCAAATCTTCTAGCCATTTGTGGAAAAAGAAGGAATTATACAACAGACTCCAATTTATATTTGGAATTTCTATGCCCCCAATGGCACCTTTTCCGACTTACACGTTACCAAAAGTAGAAAATGTTTTAAAATAATTTCCTAAAATCTCGAAAATGGCATTTTTTCCAAATTTCAACGCAATTGCGGCAGATCAAGAAATTGATCAAAAAATTTCAAATATTTTATGTGTAGGTACTTTGCTCCCCCAATGGCACCTTTTTTTCACTCCGCGTCATCGAAATTAAAAAAAAAGTATTTTCGGCCCCCACCCTAATATATATTTGTCGTTATATATACTTAACCCATTTATGCCCAGTGGCTTTAAAACGGGACGCTTGTTAGTTACTGCATATAAAACCTGTAATGAGTGTATCATTTTACTAAAGCTGTTTTTCACAAGTTAAATAGTCCTTCTTGAGAAAACCAGTTAGAACCACTATATATATATATATATATATATATATATATTTACTTCTCAAGCTTTCTCGTGAGGGGTGAGGTTGAAGCTTTTAAATTTTTTTTTTCATTTTATCTATTTATTAAATTCTTAATCAGTTAATGTAATTAATTTTCTTGTACATAATTTTTTGAAACGCACGCAAAATTCTCGACACTCGACATTTAAGTATTTCATTATTTATATTTCATTTATTCTTTTCTTTTTCATTTCATTTACTTCTTTCTAAGTCCACAAATTTCGAACTAGAATTAAAAAGGGCAACTGCTAAGAGTGTCGCCATCTGCTTACTAATATTTGAAGTAATATAACATTAACAACAACATTTAAAGTTAAAAGGTTTATCGCAGTCGTTAAAGCTCAAACAAAATAACCTTCTTTGAGATTGAGTATTTGAAAGGAGTAAAATTACAGAATACACTTTTAATGCACATTTCACCAAAAACATAGGGATTCAAAAAAAAAAAAAAAAAAATAATAAAATAAATAAATAAAAAAAAAAAAATAGTGGAGTGGTCAATTAACATGGTGCTGCCATCTGTTTTCTGATAGCTTTACTATTCTAAAAGCATTTTACTTCGATTTTAAATTCAGAAAACATAATATATATTTAGCATAAAACAAGTACTAAATTGCAAGATGTAACTTAAATTTGTTGTAGTAACAACATGATTTGAAACTTTCATATACGTACTTTTTTTCAGTTCAGCCTTGAGCATGTGGTGCACCTTCTTGCATATGTAGTATTGTAAAACTACTCAACCAAAATCGCGTAACCCGGAAATGCAAAAAAAGTTCACACCTATTGCAAATTACTTCTCACCCTTTCAACTTAACGGGGTAGAAATTCCCCATGTCTTACGCGTCACGCTTCAGGTTCGGGGGAAGGGGGGGGGGGGAGCGAAAAAATCCTGTTTTTTTTTAAATATTTTTTTTTTTTTTGAACTTAAAAAAATACGCAAAAAAGCAAAAACCATTATGTTTGTAAATTAACGAATCCAAAAAAAAAAAAAAAGTCTCAACGTTTTGTGTGACGGGTTTGGGGGTGAAAGGGGGGTTAGGAGAGACTGTAAAAATCCTGTTTTTTAATATATATTGCTTAAAAACATTACAAAATCGCAAAAATTTGCTATGTAACAGTAATATAATTGGTTCTAATATTTAAAAAATGCTAATTTTCAGGGGTGCCTTCGAGGGGGTTGGGATCCGCTGCGCAGTCTATGCGATCGTAATTTTTGGGGAGTTGTTTCAATGGATTTTTATCCTTTTCTTTATGGGAAGAGGATTTTAAACTTTGCTTAATTAGCTTAAAATGCCGCACAATGAAACAATAATATAGTCACGTCAAAAGGCGTTTCCTACATTGATCTAAAGTTAGTTCAGGAACCAATTTAGTTGTGACTGAAGTCATTCAACCCTTTCGAGAGTTGGGATAAAATTTAATCCCTCTGAAGCTCAACTAACAGCCCGAATCGATTGATTTTTTTCCCCTCTTTCTCAATTAATTTACTTCAGCCTTTCCACAAACTTTTGCTACCATTGCAATAAATAATAGTTGGGGGATAACCCCACACTTTCATTACGACACAGGAAATGCTGCAATACACCCTCCAAACCTGAAGCAAACGATCCATCCCCCAGCGTAAAACAAACAGTTCGTTTCACATACCTTATATAGATGGAAGATACCTTCTTAACAATTTTTTTTGACAACGACCTGCAAACTTCAAGGAAATGTGCCAGAAATCAATTGCATATATCATTAGTAAATATATAAATTGTAAAAATAAAATAGAACGCACATGAGATGAAGTGCATGTGACAAGATCAGCCTTATTAATCTGACGCCTATTGCAACAAAATTAGTCTGACAGTTATAATTCTTTCATTAAGATGCAATTCATGTAAATGTATCAAAATTTAAAATTAGTTCTAACCCGCAAAGTTAATCTTAATATGAAATGAAGTCGGAGACCAGGGCTTAGTTTTTTTTTAAATTTTTTAATTTTTTTAATGGTTAATTTGACGTTAATACTTGTTTCAGCTAAATATGGTATTTTTTAAGTAGTGGTTGGAAAAACTGCATTTCTTTTGTAGAGAACTACAACCACAACTACAAGTACTTTGTAATAAATGTAGTTAACTGCATCTACAACTACTTTTTAAAAAATGTAGCTACTACAAACTACTTTTGAAATGCAGTCGCTACTTCGCTACTTTTTAAAAAATAAATAAATAAGAAGCATACACCGTTTGATGATTGACCGAAAAAGCACCTACTATTCAGTAAAGTTGATCTTCGAAATGTGTCATTTTCGACGTTGGCCAGTACGGCTGTGTTGCTTAAGAAATCACATAAATTGATAATTTGTTTTGAAACTTATTATTTGGTAACTGTTGAAGTTTGAATCACATTGCACTACAACAATTATTAAAATAAAATATACAATACAATTATTAAAATAAAAGGTGTCCATCCTACCAACTTAAACGGCACAAATCCCCTCACCCCTACTCACTAAAATCAAGCTATAAAACTTCAGAAGGGAATAAACAAATTTTTAAAACGATGCTTTTTTGTTTACAGCGGCAATCATAAGCATAAACAATGACTTTACTTACACTTTCTATAGTTTAAATTCTTATGAATTTTTGAGAAAGTAATCTCTGTTTGGAAAATACATTATATGTTATTATAACAAGACGTATATTAAAAAATATATAAAATATATATGTTACAATGAATAAAACAAATAATTCACGTCTATCTTTTATAATATAATTATAGTTATTAGAATGAAAACTACATGTGTATTATATAAAATTTTGAAAATTTTAATATTATTTTTCTATCAAAGGAAATTTAATTTTAAGTTCACGCACTAATTCAACAATATTCGTCGAAAAAGATTGCTGTAATATTGGTGTTTCTCACGCAATTTACGTTGCACGACGAAGTAGAAAATTTTCTCCACTTAAATTCTGTGCATGTAGATTAGCAGTTAAAATTCCATTACAGGCATATTTTGACTCGACGTGCAGTAAAAAGTTTGCACTCATGAAATTTACAATATTTTATTATTCAATTATGTGGTTGGAAAAACTGCATTTCTTTTGTAGAGAACTACAACCACAACTACAAGTACTTTGTAATAAATGTAGTTAACTGCATCTACAACTACTTTTTAAAAAATGTAGCTACTACAAACTACTTTTGAAATGCAGTCGCTACTTCGCTACTTTTTAAAAAATAAATAAATAAGAAGCATACACCGTTTGATGATTGACCGAAAAAGTTCCAAAAGTAGTCAATTTGTCTTTTTTAGATATTTTTTATAATTTTTACGAATATTTGCTGCAAGAAAAAACTCAAAGTTAAAAGAATGAAACAATTCGACCTTCAAATTTTTAATAATTTTAAAATATACATCAAAATAAAATGAAGTAATTCAAAAGTAGTTTCTAGAAATTGCTACAAAATACTATATTTTTGTATCGCGCTACTCACTACGCTATTTAAAAAAAAAAAAAAAAGTATTGCGCTACGCTATACAAACTACCAAAAAAAAGTAGCTACTACAGTAGTTTCGATACTTGTAGCGCTCTACTTCTGACCACTGTTTTTTAATACTAATAACATTTTACTATGTTTGATTAGAACCGACTGCAAATTATGATTTCTAAATCTTGTGGCGTCATCTGGGATTGAAAAGTAGCGATACTATTAGTTCGCTAGTTATAATTGCAAAGCAAAAAAAAAAAAAAAGAAGAAACTTTTAAAATGCTTCGGACCTCACTTTTTCTGATTCTTATGTTAAATAACCCCTTAAATTCGAATAAAACAACAGTTTTGCCTCCCGATGCATCCCTTCTAGCAGATAGCTCTTTCCTATTTATACACTTTTTTGAGTTTCATAGCTATTATTTTGTGGGAAAGGGATTATTCTGTACCTCAGAACCAGACTAACGTAAGTCCATTTTCGTCATTTTTCGGTAGAGGGGAAAAACGATTGTCGAATACATCGTTTTTCCCCTCTACTGAAAAATGACGAAAATGGACTTACTTTAGTCTGGTTCTGAGGTACAGTATTATACTATTGATACTATTGAGACGGTCTCAGTGCTTAGAGCAGTAAATGATACAGCTGAAAGAGCGGTAAAGGTGATGCAGGACTTTCATGGTTTACTAACAGCTGATGAGGAGCGAAAATAATTTTTGTTACGTTGCGTTCAAGAGCACCGAAAGATATACCCTGGCTGCAATAAACAAACATTAAAACAAAAGTATGTTCAGTAATGTTTATTGTACTGTAATATTGCTGTAAATAAATTGTTGTCATAGTTTTTTTTATTATTATTATTTCTATTTATTTGTTTTAATTATTTATTTATTTAAAATTATAGATACATTTAAAGAAAATATCACGTTCCAAAATCACTAAAGAAAAAAATTTCAAATCAGCATTTGCAGATGGATAATAAAAAAACGTAGTATCTTAAATGGGAAAATTTAACTTAAAATTTGAAGTAATTTGGGGGATAATTAAATATAAAATGAGAGAAAAAACATATATTTAGCTCTAATTATGTACTTTATGCTTCATATTTTTCCTCTTGATAATTTCTTAAAATTTATATTTCATTTTTTGCAAAATAGATAGAAAAAAAGCTGTTTTTTGAAGAAAATTATTAATTTTAAACCTCCTGTGGGGTACCTAAATATTTTTTTAAAGTTTGATAAATGTTTTTATGGGACATGTGGGGATATAGGGGAAGTATTTTATTAACATGAAATTTTGAATTGCAAAAAATAGTTTTTTTTCGACTTGGCCTAGTGAAAAAATGTTAGTTCGCACTTTCGGACGCAAGTCGGCACGGGTTACCGTTGTTCAAATTGCATGAAACTTTTTTTACAATTGTTTTGATGTAAAAGGAAAAAAATAAGAGGGTATGCGTTAAAAAATTCCGACTTTCGGTTTTTTTGGGACACCCTAGTATACATCTTGATGCACCATATGTTCTACTTATTTCTCCAATAATTAATTTGCCATTATGAATTTTAGATAGTACACTTAGAGCAGTGCTCTCGGGATACTAATGTAATTTCGTTTTTTTCGCCAGATGTCTAAACAAAGCTTTATTTTAAAACCTGCTCTAGACAAAAAGTATTTTCTTCTGAATAACATTAAAAATATGTCTATATCAAAAGGAAAATAATTTAAAATACGAAGAGAAGCTTTATTAAGTTATAAGTTTAACCCTACACTGCATGGTGTTGCCAATTGGATACATGGACAATTTGGCCTCTTTACGAATAACAGAATGTAGTCATAAGGCAACTCAATGCATAAAAAGCAAGTATTGGGTATATTTAAAGCATTTAACACCATTTATCCTCTATACATGGCAGCACTGGTCTGTTACATGCTTTTAATTGAATCCATATGGATAGCTTTTAAAATCACTTAAACTACCAAGTTTTGAAATTATTTTTTAAAATTAAATATTTTTCTTTGTTTTTTAAAGAAATAACATGAATAAAATAAACATTTATCTTTTGTTTAAGATGGATTTTACATCAAAACAATTATTTGGAAAAAATCTAAGACATAATACAAGTCTGTAGCCATTTCGCAACATTATACAGTAAGCATCCAGAGAACACTTCGATCCATCTCTGTAGTTAATAAAGTATGTGGTTTGTTTATGTTTCGCGCTAGCTTCTTTCTCTTTTTGCAAGGTATCGAATAATCATGTCGACCCAAAAATGGTACTTCCTGCTGTTCTACCGTTTATTAGACCTCGCAATTATCCATGCTTAGTTAATGTTCAACAGAGTGAACAAACAAAAAATCAATAAGGAAAAGCCTTCAAAACGTGTTCATTTTAGATTTCAGTTAGCACAAACATGCTTACATGGACAAGTAATATCATTAATAATTTTAAAATATAGTTTTGAAAAAAACTAAAAAATACGCTTTTACATACAAACAAACCCACATGTGAAGTTAATAAAAGAGTATTAAAAAGAGAGAGACCATTAGCTACAGAGGAACTAGAGTTACAAACCAAAAAAAAAAGAAAGTTTGCACGAGAGAGCCATTAAAAGATATCAGATGTGATAGAATTGATCATCAGAAAGAACACAGTACAAATAAACAATGATGTGAAGTGTCAAAATGTAAAGGATTTTCTTATTACAATGACAAACACAGATTTTTTTTCTAAGAAAAATAAAAAATCATGCAGTGTGGAGTTAAATAACGAATATTTTTCCTCAACATACTTGGATAAAAATTCCATTCCTTTGTCTCAACGTTTCACAATTCACGTTAACGTTTCACAATTCACGGGTTTATGCTGGGTAATGTGTTTCAGTGAAACTCATTCATAATTTTTTCAGCATTAAAGTTCACATCTATATACATAAATGGCTACTTCTGTAAACAATGACTATTTTTTCTGTCTGGATAAACTAAAAAAAACTGTATCACACACCCTAAATACAAATGAAAGCTACAAATAATGTTTAGGTAAATAGGAATTGTTATAAGCTTGGTGTATTAAAATAAATATATATTTACAGCATCAATCGCTCTAGAGTCAACCATTTCCAAATATTGCACGTTAAATAAGTCCCATTATTACAGTCTCTATCCTTGTGACTCCATTTGTGAAAACTCAATTGGTAAAAACATCTAATGTGATTAAGAAATTTTTTGACTATAAACACTTTCCATTTTCTATGTATTGCCAAAATCAATTCCCTTTTTATTTACCCCGTTAGCGATTATTGGTATAGATGAATATAAAAATCCTAAGAGAGCAATAAACTTCATACTTAATCCAGAGAAGACTTGGTTCAAAATTTTCATTATGATCACTATTAATATTGTTGTTGCAAGGCAACAAATTTTTTCAACAATGGCCTGAAAATTTAATCATTTAAGGGGAAACTATATGAAATGTACCGTTTTTTATAATAACTTTTTGAAACTAAGTTTATTAGAAATATATTATAGCTTACACTGATTCCTGTTAATCTAGCTATCTACGGTGAAAAAATGGTTAAAATCGGTCTAGTAGTTTTAAAGATTACACCTTACATACATACATACAAAGGTAGTCATTTATGTATATATATTACCCTCGACATACATACAAAAGTAGTCATTTATGTATATAAATAAAGACTGATTAAAAGACTCGACATTTCATGACCAATTATCACGTTGTTACTTGACTGGTTAACGTTCAATCGAATGGAATTTCAACATACGAAACATAAAACTAAAATTGCTTCAGATTTGATTCCTTCCAAAACTGTAGATCATTTTTCGTTTTAAAGTAACGTTAAATATTCTTTAGAGAGTGCTTAATTTAAAAATTAGCAGCTAAATTTTAAACTTCAACGACCATGTTTTGGCAACGTTTGACAATAAGTTTGTTTTGGTGCATTTTGTTTGGCTCGAAACTTTTTGAAATCGCGCCGTGAAATGATAGTGTACATTTAAATAAAAGCATTTTTAAACAATGACCGTGATCAAAAATGAACCAATTAAAGGCTCACCTTCGTTTCTTAATGAAATTATACAGGAAATGTATAATTAATGAAGAATAGTTCATTGATTAATTTGATTACAGAATATTACATTGTCATTGCATCTGATGTCGCATTTCAAATTTCAAAGCAATCCAACCGTAAGAAGTGAGTAAACATTAAACTACAAGACCTGAACAAGATGTTATATAAATAAACATATAGAGATTGTGAGGTAATAGTAGGAATCGATAAAGCAGAGAAAAATGTCCTATATTTAGTCATTTGTATTTAGTAATTTACAATAATTAAGTTGATTTATGCTAATTCCATTTTTTAGATATTTTTTTTTCTTTAGGAAAGCCGGATCTAATCCGCAAGATGAAATACTTTCACGTTCAATTTAGTGGTTGTTTAATAAAGACAAAGAAGACAATTCGAGATTACTTTCTCTTTGCATTCTTTGCAGCACCAAAATAGATCTAAATGTAACGAAATTTCCGCGGGTTAAGCTGTTATCGAATCTGAAATTGCAACGCCGTGTAAGGAATGTATTAAAAAAGATCAAAATTCTTAGAAAGACAAATGAAATGCAGCGGAAGTGATTTTATACATGAGAGAATTCCTCCACACTTCTATTGTGTTTCCCCATCCGACTTGGAACTGATTTAAAAATCCATTTCAAAACTTCTTCTCCAGCATCCCCACAATTTCCACATGTAGCTAGCTCGCAGATGGTTTTTTGGTGCTTCAGAAAATTCTTTTAGCTTCTACATTCTCTTTTGTTTTGTTTTTTTATTCCAAATTCTATTTTTCTGCGTAAGAGCTTTCTTTTACGCCAGACATGGCGTTTCATCAGGGCTCTGAAACATGCTTTATAATGTGAGGCCCCAGTGGGGAAAATAATATTTCTATATCCACACATAACGCCTTGAATTAACATAATTTTAAAAACAATTGCTAAGTATCAGGTCCATTTAGAATCAATATGTTATTTTTTAATTTAGTTTAATATACTAAAAAAACTCAACATGTTTAAATTTGTCAAGTACGTCTGCTTAGTTATCCGGAGAAAAAACAGTTGTACTGTCTAATCTTTTATCGTAAAACCTTCCTCGCATCTGCGCATGCCTGAGGTCTCTTTGGATTTCCTCAAAATAGGGGGGAAATTCGAAGTAACATTCAACAGGAAGTAAGAAGCGAAAGCACCGGCAAGTGCGTCACTATTATCCTATCACCCCTTTTTCAAATGGAAGCGATCGTGACTGCCAGGCACGCAATACGCAGCTAGACAGCATGCACATACTGCTAAAGCTACAGGTTGCGCAAAACACCTTTAAGGGTGCAACATTGTAGCACAAGCGGCATCCCCTGAAGGCTGCCACTTGACTCCCCATGGCACCCTTGAGGGTACCATTTGTCTTCTGTGGCACCTCGGGGCTCTATGGGGGGGATCTGAAATAGCGAACAGTGAGGGGTGCCTTTATTCTCACCTACGGTTTCATCTTTGCGCCCACTGTGAGCTTTCTGCTAAGGGTGTCATGTTTTCCTCATAGTTACGGGGCTGATGCAACAAGCGTTTCATTCATGAAGGATGCAAAATGCAACCCGTGCGTTTTCACAGTGAGCGAATAAGTTGATTGCAGTATTTAAAAATTTAATTGAGTAAACCATACAAAAATTAAAACTCGTGACTACAGTTCAAAAATGCTGGTCAATACAAATACTATATTTAACATTTTTTCTGAAAACCACAACAATTTGACTTTTACACTAAGAGTTTAACCATACTGCAACAGGTTGAATATATTTGAAGTATTTCTTTTCACAAATATATATATATATATATATATATATATATATTATATATATATATATATATATATATATATATATATATATAATATATATATATATATTTATATATATATATATATATATATAATAAAATACTAATATACTATTAAACATCTCTACGCATAAACAATTGTTTCAGCTCAGAAGAGAACTATAAAACAACATTAAAAGACAATTCAATAAAAATAATTTAAAAAGTTATCTTTTTGTTAGTAAAATAAGAAAACATCATTTGAATAGATTTTATATCAAATATCGGAACAATAATTAAGTATATTGTTAAAAAATGTATAGCTCCTGCTTTGAAGTTGATGCTCAAATCTCTATTCGATGGGAAATTAATATCTTGAAAACATGTGAAGTCAAGTAAAAAGAATGAGTACATAAAGAAATAAATGAACAACTAATGATCATTAGATAGGTTGCTTCTAAACATTTCATTTGAAGGGTATTATTGTTTACAATTACATATTTTAATTCTCTCGTCAGGTGACAGTTTTAGTTACAATATTGATACAAAAATTCAGCATATATTTAGCCGAAAAATACTAAAAATTATTAGCGTTTTGTTTTAATTAAAATGTAACAGTCACTTGCAAATTTCATTTTCGTTTGATTCTGAATAGCTGAAGAAAGCAATTTAAGTGCCAAATAAAACTAGAACTGCATAAACATTTACATGAACGGGAAAAAAATCTGAGCTGTTTTACTACTAACGAGATTTAAACGTTACCGAGAAAAGCGAATAGCATACAAAATGAGCCTAAATAAAGGGAACATATTCAAGAAACATTCTATTCAATTTCGATTGCAAATATTGGCCTCTTGTGATACGTGCTTGCTCAGTCCAAACGTAATCAACAAACGCAATTAGCATTACGCCAAGCATTAACATGTGTATATCTTCACTTCATCTTTATTTTCGCTAAAAGTGCTTGCATCCGATAAATATTATTCTATTTGTACGTTAAGATTTCGTGATTTCACAAAAACTTTACGTTGTCGTTGCATTTGATTAAAAAATGTATTTGTATAAAGAAACAAAAAATCTTCTGCTCTACTATGAAATGCTCTTCTCACAACTGTGTTAAGTCTTATTTTAATTTTATTCAACTTAATTTAGTATCTTACATAACAAGCACTCAAAACAAAAAAGGCAAAACATTGCTTTGTTTTTAAAATTTTTACTGTCATTTTTTTTGAACAAACTCTATTTTAACACTTTAGTTCTCTCATTTTAATTTTGAAGGTTGCATTTTAATTTAATGGTAGAATGCGCATATTCAGTTAAATTTGCTAATTTTGAAGTCCATATTTTAATTAATCAGTTTCTATTTCGGCTCTATCGATGTTAGTTTTACAATTATTGTTCATCATTTCCTTAAGTACATACATTTCTTGCTATGAAATACCTTCATGTTTATTACTTAATGCATAAGGCTGTAAAAATACGATCTTGCTGAGAAATGCCTGAGCAAAATAACAATTTAAAACGGTTAAACATTAAGTAACGAGAGAGAAAAATGTCAACAGGGGAATTCAAAGAGAAAATCACCAAAATTTAAGCGTTGATTATGCATTCGTAAAATAAACCATCGTACTAATGTTCCGATGTTCTGCTGAGATGGTTTACATTTCAGTAAAAAATAAAGCGAAAGAAAAACAGCAAGTCATTTCGAAGATTTTGGTGTATTTTACTGTTACTAATTCAGATTTTAAAGAAATGTCGTAAAAAGGATAGTTAGAGTCTGACATAGTCAAATATGCTAGACGCGAGAAAAATGCACAACCAATAAAATACATTTATGATTGACATGATATATTATGATCACAGAAACTTTGGGACTGATAAATAAAAGCAAGTGATATATAACTATTAAATATTTTATATTCTTTATTTTATTGCAGATTTTTCATCATGCATTTAAAATGTATCAAAAAAAAAAAAAAAAAAGGAATATTTTCTATAAAGGTTAACATAATACAACCTCATTTTGAATCAATTCAATGACGCGATACAAATGATTAAAATGAATGTTTAGCAATGCAAACAAACGATAGAAATTCTTAACGTCCTACGAAATAACGAACTGCTGTTTTTTCCTTGCTGCACTTAGAAAGTACAAATGGTTTAATCTACCCTACATATTCAGATAAGTGGTCTGAACTAAAAAAAAATATTTACTTGCAAATAATCAGGAGTTTTAATAAAATGTCTACAACATAATTTTTTTCTTAGACAAAACTTGAATAAAAAAGACAAGGAAAGAGATTTGTCAAGTAGATACAATTTCTTTAAGTAATATACTTTGGCGAATGGAGTTTAAAGAAAATGTTGAATATTTTTCAAGATTAAGAAATAAATTAAAGTTAATGATATATCCGGTGCAGACACTATCTGTAAAACATGCTAGGACAGAAACTAGGAACTATTATTTTGAGGTAAATACTACAATTTTGTGATACAAAAAACACAAAGGCAGACGCAGTTGCACACTTTCAGAAAGAAAGAGTACAATAACGGTGGCTAAACCAGACAGGTTGTTGTTTTTTTACAAAGGTATTTTCTAGGAAAACAACGAAAATAACATCGGGTTAAAGTCCAGCCTTGCTACACTTCGATTCAAACTTTCAAACATTATAAATATCTTAAGGACATTTGACCCTGCTACATGTGCTCTACAATGTGTTTCTGTAAATGACAACAGATGGCGCAATTTATGGCAATGGGTGCCATCCCTGAAAGTGACAGGTATTGATCTGGCAGTCAATGTCATCTGTCATGCATGTGTTCATTTCGAAACTCGCTTGCTTGATCATCAGCAGTAAAACATTGAGCTGATTAACCAATTTGTAGCTAAATAGTTACTTACATTTATCGCTTTTCTTTCCTTTTACTTTTTCTTTCCATCCGATTCTTAGGCAATTGGACAATTTAGGCACAAAAATAAATAAATAAATAAATAAATAAAAAAAAATTAAAAAAAAATAGGATCCTTAAATTATCTCAACTAGGATTAAAATCTTAACCATTTAATCCGGAATCAGTAAAATGCATATTGCGTAACAATATTTAAAACTGAAAACCTTGTTCCAAATTGCTTCATACCAACTTTCCATTCCTGAAAAAAAAAAAACACGATTTTGTTACGTTAAATGTATTATCAATTTTAATGAAAGGATATTTTCTCTTAGTACTCTATCAAATGATAATAACACTTCCGTACACTGTTACAGTAACTTTGAAAGTATAATTATTTAGGAGTTATGAGAAAAAATAGACAATTTGTTTTGAAACAAAAATATCTGACTTACGCCCATTAGTCCCAAACCAATAATAAAATGGAATGTCTTGCTTTCCTTTGAATATGTTTCAACTATTGTAGATACAGCACAAATTTTAATGAACGATTTCCACAAATCTTCATTCACATTCTTTTTTCTTCATTGCAATACTTTATGTTGTTCTGAAGTTTGCCTTAAGCGTATCGTTGCAAGATTGCTTATAAAAGAATAACAATAATACTAATAAAAATAATTATAACAATAACATTCGTACAGTTCGTAGAAACATCAAACAATTCCAAAACACATTATTGTTACAATAATAATAATGATAATCAAAATAATAATAATTATTATTATTTATTTTATTTTATCTTTCTTTTTTTGAATCATTTCATACTGTTTTTAGATTTTATTTCCGAATGGGAGCACCGGAGATTCTTCTCCCTCCCCTTTCGCTCCATATAAAATAATCCATGCCATCTACATTGCAATTATTTGAACTTGAACTCTCCTCTTTTTGCCCAAAGCTAACTTGTGACTAAAATGTTTCTTGAAAAATAAAACACCGAAATTTCTATCCGCTCTAAATGCATTGATAGACACATGCTGCTATCTTTTCGGTCGAAAATTAATTTTTTGAAATCATCTCATTAACGCCTTTTGGGAACAAGCTCTTCAACGTATTGTTACTTTTGAAAATGGGTGAAAAAAGCAAAAAGTGCTAAATTCGAAGAAAATAATCTATGCGATAATCTCTATTTCTTTTTCAAAAAATTCAGAATTTTTAAACATTATTACATTATAAAAATGCTAATAACTATTATTTTAAGCTGCCGTTGATGAAGATATTAAATTTTAGAGTACTTTATATTAAAGTCACTTTTGAGTACGTGAAGTGTTTACTCATGGCTTCGACACTGTCGACTTCGACGAAGAAATTAATTTTCTTTTCAAAAATCTTGAAAAGGATTCGCTAAAAATGCAATCTTTATTGATCATTGCGATTGAACAAGGGAAAAATAACTAACTTCGTGTAATTAAATACACCTAAAATTTAATTAACTGAAATTGATTTTAGTTTCTTTTAGCATTTACTCTTACTTGAAAAAATATTTAACAAGAATACGATGATAATGCTACAACACCTAATATTTGACCCAAATACTCACATTAAGGCTGGTAAAAGCGTTCATCATTAAATAAGCGTTAAAATAATAATTACATAAAATATAAGATTTAAAAGTAAAATATTAATCCTTCTTTCTGTTAACATACGTGATTTGAAAGCGAATTTGACGTAAATCGCATTTTTAGTTACAAAAATCAGTTTTTTTGGCAAACAATTACGAAAATAAGTCATCTATAAGATTTGCGACAAAGATTTAAGCTCCTTAATTGCTTGAATATTGTATTTTGATCAAAAATAACTGCAGTGAAAAAGTAAAAGATATCTGTGCTGAGTTTTTATAGATACAGTAGAAGCACAAGAAAAATTATATGGTAACGTTAATGCGGAGAAGGCTAAATGTGAAATCATTCGTAAGCCAACTAAATCGGAATCAAGTTGAGTGTGTAAGAAATGTTTGCATAATGGAGCTTAAGTGAGAGGGGTTAACTCGAAACGTTTATTACAGCCTTAGCTCAGTGGTGTTCAGTCTAGCTCTCTGATGAAGGTTATCTTAATTCGGAACCACTTATTCTCCTTCTAGCTTTTAGTAACTATAAAATGTTACGCGATTGTTGGCTTGAGAATTCTGTTGAGACACCGTTGATGCAGTTTTTGGTAGCTCTGAAACTCAACATTGATACCTTAATCTGTAGAATTCTGCTATTTTCCATTTATTATTTGAGTTGTGTGTGTGGCAACTTATATTTATGTTTATGGATATACCATGCACTTTTCTAGATCAATTTGCGTAAGCTGGTCACTTCTTAATGGATCTGCGAGATATATTTTAGGACTTCTTTTGATTTCGAGGTTCAACTACAGTACTAGTATAGAGCTCTATAGGAAGTTGTAAGCTATTTAACCTGTCCTGACTTTATATCTTGAATCCCTGTGGGTCAATGCTTAATCGAAGCAAATAAGCAGATTTTTTAACCTGTGCTCAAGTTTTCACTATTTTCTCTTTTTGATGCCATTGCTTCGCGCCAGAAATTGACTGGATTAATAACATTAGTGGTTTTTCCTATCAAACCAGTTTGGCTTTCATTGGATCGAAAGTCTTAGGATCAATAGTTTTCTATATAATGTATTCATATGTTAGATTGAGAGCTCCTTCGTATGAAAAATTCACACCAAATCTTGCAGTTCTATCTGTTTTATTATTTACTAGTGGTACCCGTACCGACTTGAAAATGGCATACTATTTTTACGTCAACGGTTGCATTTTTTGTGAGAAAAATGTGAAAGGAAATAGAGACATGGTTGCATGTGCAGTGTTACTCAATATTGTTGATCCTTTGTGGAATATTGAAGAACATCAAATTCAGCGAAAGTGTGGATGGCAGTAAACGCAATAAGCGAATCCAGACATCTATAATGTGCACCTTATGTGGGAGTTAGTTTTCAATTAAAATTTACATTTTCTTGCAATCCAAAAGTTTAGCTTCAAGGACAAAGACTTGTTTGCCGATGCTTGGTTACATATACCTTTGTTTTTTTTTTTAAATTGTTTTGATTTGGACTTATTCAATACCGTGGCCACATCAATATTTTTCTCTCATATCATCAAATTTATCTGAAAAATAATCTTACACTTGGGACAGAAAAAAAAAATCCAATTTGGAAAAACCTTCGAGGTACGCACACCTATGCTACAAAGTAATTTAGTACTAAATTTCAGGAAATTGATTGAACTGTCTAGGCAATATACTCGTCACAGAAAGACAACAAATAGATATCCAAACTTTCGACTTTATTATTAGTAAATATTTATTATTTTGAGATCAACAGTGACACCGTTGTTTTTCTCTGTCTTAACAGAAGTGACATTGAACTATAGTTCGGACGAGCCTAATCTGTCAGCTTTGTGAAGGCTACTTAGTAGGATAGAGTGAGGATGGCAGTTTTTTTCTGTAATTTAAAATATCTGGTATTGTTAAAATGTGCCACTTGAACAGTAAAACAAAGTATGAACATTTCAGGAGTTTTGGAAAATATTTTGATCTCTCTTCTTTGCCTTTTGTTTTACAATAATTGGCGAAATTACTCAAACACTTGACTGTATTTCAGACAAACTGATATTTATTTCAGTCACTTTATGCCCAATAAACTATCCCAAATACTAAATGAAATAAAATATCGCAGGTACTAAGTATAATAAATGTCATAAGTTATTACAAAGTGGAGTGAGAAAATCCATGTTTTAACTTAAACACAGACGAAGGCATTTCGAGATTTCTGTCCATAAACAACTTTCAGCACCTTCGTCATCAGATTTTCGTGTATTTTCACAATTTATCTGTGGTATGGTAATTTTGAGAAGATTACAGTTAGGATTATCTCTATTGGGATGATACGTCTGAGTTCAGCATCAGCATCCATCATATCCTTGATTATAGGAGGTTCACATAGCTAGGGCGTATAGCTCAATCAACCATGTCGAAGTATTCACACAAAAGCTTCGAAAATATGTTTTTCGGGAACCTTAACACTCCATATTTTTCACTGGAATATTCTGCTGCTCTAAAATCCACCATTGTCCTATGAGAATAATCTTCGGACGAGTAAAGAAGGCACTGCGATGAATTACGGAATCAAAGATTTTCTTTATGTTAGGGATGATAAACGTCTTGGGATGCTGCGTAGTACCATCTTAGAATATCATCGTTTTATTTTTACTGCAACCCATGCGATGTTGGACCATAAACATTCACAACGAATTAAGCAAGCATTTTCAAATCCTCCATCAGTTGCAGGTTGCTAACATATTTCGAAGAATTCGAGTGGCTGTAGTTATCCATCGTAAGTGATTCAGATCACCAGAGCTCCAATTTGCTTGATCCGCATTGCATTCACTGTGCGAATATTGCTTCGAAAGAGTAATTTAAATCTATACGGCGAACTATGAGACAAAACAAACATTGTGCAGAACTGATATTGCTAATAAAACATCTGATATTTTATAGACTTCATTTAAATCGCAAGTTTAGCAAGTGAAGGTGGGGTGGGGCTGGTGATTGTCGTTGTCCTACGTTGTTCTTACTTCTATTTCTTATATTTCTTTCCTTAATATCAATGGGTTTTCCGTCACATCTGTGTTCATCATCCGTGGCACTGACTAAGGAGTGAGTTGGGGTGAGACGAGTAGCTTATGAATGGACACTGTCGGTATCTGCAAAATTAGGTAAATGTTTGCTCTGTGTAGTAGGGGAGACCGGGGTAGGTTTACGCATGGGGCACGTTCACGCAGCGCACTTTTTCAGAAACGTGTTGTAGTTTGCTCAACATCGGTGACGACAGACTCATCCGAGCACCTATCGGATATTCTCACACGAATTTTAGCTTCAGTCGAGCTTCTGCCTAGCGCGCAGCGAGGATTATCTGTTTTCTGCCAAAGTGAGTAAATTTTGTGTTCAGCTTACTAAACCTTATTGTGAACTAATAATACTTTGTTAAAGATAAACAAATATATGAACGAACGCAGAATTTAATGCTCTTTTTAAAAATGTTATTGTTTTGACGGAAATGTTATTGTATTTGGTTGTACATTAAAAATAAGCTAAGAAGTAACGACGGGGCACATTTACGCATCGATGTCGGGCCACGTTTACGCAGTAAGAACGCGCGTAAACGTGCCCCGAGGTCGGTGCGTAAATGTGCCCAGAAGCTTTTTTAGCATCGTATCGCCATACAACGTCTGTATTTTTTGTCCATTTAGCTTCGCAATTTCTCATTTTCTGTTTAATTGAATTACAAATTCATCTCTTGTAGCTAACTATCATATAGTTCTGTACTCATGCTTGTACAATTTAAATTTTATAAACTATTCAGCCTGTTTCTTTCTTTATGTTACAGATGGTAAGACATTATGTTAAAAAACTCTTAGAACGATGTTCGACATAAAACTAATAGAAAATACTTTGCTTCTTTAATCGACTGAGAACCACTTCCTATTATTTAACTTTCCCTTTCAACTTTGCGTCTTTTGATCTATACCGAAGATTATCATCTTTATGAATCTTCTTTGGGAATTTGGAGAAAAAATCGTTCCTTTATGATGGAACATAGAATTCGTTTATGAGTTAACATTTCGAAATCAAAACAAAGCACTTTAAAAAAAAATGCATTTTATAGAGCATTCTAACCTTGTGGTAGTCTAATGGACCGCTTTGGCATGAAATTTTAAAATGCTAATTTTTCAATAAAACGAAGGGATATCAAGACACGGTCAAAATTTTTTATCACTTTGCAGGATGTCACTATGAACCAAATTCTTATTTTCCACATTGTAGCTAATAAAAATACACATAAGAAATTTTTCACTCCTACCTACTGCAGTACGACGCTGCCATAAAAGCGGTTGCCCCAACTACACTCTATTAGTTAAGAAATATAACCTATATTCTTACTAAGAAGATTTATCAATCAGAAACAGTGAGTTATAAACAGTTTTTATTGGTCTCGAACGGAAACAAAGAGTCCTAAAATGTTTCTTAGATTAAATCTATTGTGTTTAAGTTTAGTTATGAATGAACATAACCATTGTTTTTTCAATACACCGAGTACATAAGAAAGCATATTATTTGACAAAGTATATAACTATTACAAGTAAATATAGCGAGTTCAGTATTCCATTATTTTGGCAAAATTCATTAAAAAGTTTTAATTTTTTAAAAGTGGTACATTTCTACGCATTATATTTATCGAAGTATGTAATTTTTATAAGTTAATGTGACGAAGCCAGTATTGCATTAGTTTAGCAAAAATCATTAAAACGTTTTAATATGGAAAAAATGGTATAGTTCTACGTATTTGCGTCAAATGCCGGAATTATACCAAGCATCTCAATTTTTTTAAACTTTTGCGCATCCATTGGCGGTAAGCATCACCAAATAGAAAGAGGAAAATGTTTACAAAATTTGTTGTGAATGTCAAACCATATCATATGGCGAAATTTTGCTCAATTCAGGCAAATCAGGAAAGTTTCCTACAAACTTCAAACATTTTTATGTGCATTTTGTTCTGTCAATGGCATCTTTTCCTTGCTGTATATCATCGAAATCGAAAAATGTATTTTCTGACAGCTTCCAATTTATATCTCTATCTCTATGAATGTTATATAAATTGAATATATACACATATATAATAAAAATATGAATAACTTCAACTGTTACTAATCAGCTCATTTAGGTACTTAAGCTGATTTATAGAATTAGAAAATTTTTATTTGGTATTAAATTTGTGGATATAGTTTCTAGAGCTCATCTTCCGCAGAAATTGCATTTATTGTTGTACACTTCAGACGGGGAATTGTAGAAAAGGTTGTAGTACCTTAAAATGTGTCATTTTTAGCATTTCCTTCTTTCAACATTAAGTAGCTTTTGATAAACTGTTTCAAAAAATATTGAAACTGTCTATATTACTACAATGTTTTTTGACATGAAGTTGAACACTTAAAAAAAGAGGAAAACATAGTCTGTAAAAAATGTCTGGTGTGATACAGTTATGAAATGTGTAAAATGCATTTCAAAGAAGTTCATTTTCAAAAGTTGTCAGATTATTTTAAAAGATGGGTTTGTGGCTCTTTAAATTTTCATTTTTATTGATGTATTGCAGTTTTGCAGGTGGCGTATAAAGCAGTTCATTTTGTATGTAACTGTTTCTCACTTAAGTATTTTCACAATTGAGTAACATTTCTTACATAGTTTCTGCGCTATAATTGCCAGTTGAATATTCGTCAATGGTGGATTTATTGAGAGCATAATTCTTATTTTAAATTTATAAATGATTTTATTTGTTCAAAAAAATGTAATACTAATTCTTGATTGAATAATTTTATGTTTTATGTTTATTTTTCTGGCTGTTGTTTAATAAATGGCCTCGGACTCTTAAATATTTTGCAGAAAAAATCGGTGCCTAAAGCTTGAAGGAAAATTTAAGTCTAAAAAACAGATTGTAAAATGGTAAATGGTAAGTACTTATTCTTTTAAAAAACTGCTAAATACTTCTGGAAAATAACTGAAAGGTCAACATTTAAATTTAAATGAAACGCAATTAAAAGGAAAAATAATTTCTGCAACAACACGTGAAGTGTGTACATGTGTTAGACTCCATATTTAAATTTTAGTAGTTTAGTATTTTATAGTTACTTCCTCTACTGTGTTTTTTCGGACACTAGGAGAAAACGAAATAGCGGCCAGAACGGGTGAACACTATTTAGGGCTATGCGAATAAACAATATTACGTGCAATAAGAGAGAATGATATTAAAGATAGTACTAGTAAACGATATGAGAAGCATAATGAATTAACCGTTACTACCAACATAAGCATTTCCGTTCAAGATATGCAGGGATGCACTAATTTTCAACAATTAATCAGCCTTTTTTTTCAATAAATTAAAAAATAACACAAATGCATGCACACACTTCATATATCTCTGTATGTTTGTGCATCTACATTGTAAATGTTATATTAATCCAATCATTTACTTAAAAAAAAAATCACAGTCAGACAGCATTTACTTGAACAAAATTTGACTAAAATATAACCTGAACAAAGTTTGACAAAACTTGACTTCATGAATGAAACAATTTGGTCGTTCATGAAATGCAAATGATTGTTAACACGTAGTGAAATTTGTTATTTTCAAAGTTTTTAGGTTTTAAATTATATCTTAACTAATATAATACACTCATAACCACATTAAATAGAAGTTATCTATGCCTAATAGAAGAAACGAAAAATAAAATGCGCGTAGTAAATTTTTATAAATGTTATGTGCTACTACGTATTTTGCTGGTTAAAGTACAATATTTTAAGTGTTAATGTAATTTCATTCATGCATTGGTAATAGCTTAGTATATTCCTGAGTCTCTAAACACGGATACATCTAAACATTAAAAAAATGTTGAATTACTTACACGCATTTTTCTTTTTTAATTCGTCGCAAACTTAAGTAGCAATGTTGAAGACTTAAGCTGTTAAATGCTTCGTGACATTTTAATCCTACACCTAATTTGCTTTCGTATCATGACGTTAGACATCAGCGCAGTGACTTATCAGGTGAATAATTTGAAAAACCTTTGTCATTGTGTTCAGGAGATTAATATATTTAAATTAAGTTTTCAGCTCAAAGTAGTCAATTTTTTAACAACTCAGCTTTATTCCATTGCAATATGCTTAGGGAAAATGACATCAAAATGTCTCACAAAATTCCCAGTCTAATGCTATGTATATGGAGCCCAAAAGCAGCACACATTGATATCCCATCACGTTTATGTTTGAAAGTAATTTTTCAATTCCTATACCAAACAATGCAAAAAATTAATATGTAAAAACTAGGCATGCACGATTAATCGGAAATAATCGGCTTCTTTGCCCATTATTTACAATCGGCCAAATGTTGTCGATTAATCAGAGCGAAAAATATGTTTTAATTATTTTTTCAAAGCATACTTTCAGTGTGATACAATGATTATTAAATTTACTAACAGTAAATAATTTTCTGCAAATATTACAGCAACATTGCATATGGAAGTGTACAGAGTAAATGCGAAACAAATAGTTCAGAAAATGCGTAAAACTAAATAAAGTATTCAAAAATAACTCTCACAGTTGATATTCACATGATACTATAATGAATAATTGAATTCCAAGACTTAGAAATTGAAAAATATTAGTAGTATTTCATTTTATTTATAATCGACCAAGCTTTGTCGGTTAGAGGGAAGAAAAAATATTTGTTATTAAAATTACTTTAAGTATGTCTTGAACAAGAGTTTTTCGTGAGGTTAATTATAAGCAATTAATAAATAACGTTCTGCAAACGTAAGAACATCATGTAGTACGAAAATGTAGTGATAAAAAACAAGAAAAATGATTCAAAAACTATAACGGAACGAAATATAATCCCCACAGTTGATATAAAGTTTTTTATTACTTAATCTTTCCAATTATAATAAATATGAGCATATGTATAATGATGCAACATTTTTAATGTTCTGTTAGACAACTTTATAATTTTCAGCAAGAATAGTTCTTCGATTCAATGGCTACTAATAACATAAAAATAAATTCAAACTTAAAGTGCTCCTAAATTAGCGTGCTCACCACAGCCGCCACCAGATTTTTTATTTGAATTTTCCTGTCTAGTTAGCATAATGTAATTGTATTAAAAATTTTGAAAACTAGCTATAAGAAATTAGATGAATTTTAAAATTATTTTCGGAAAGTTAGGAAAGTGGAGTAAAATAAATAGTCTCTCAGAAATAAATAAATAACTATCTCTTAAATCGAAATTGTAAGAGAAAAAATAAAATGATAGTGAAATTGATACTATTAAAAAAAGTCATTATTCCAATTTCATTAATCAGTCAATCCGATTATGAACTGCCGCTTTATCGGTAATCAGCCAATTTGCTTTTCGGTGCATCCCAAATAAAAATCTAGGTTTTATGGTTAAAGTTCAAAAAAAAAAAAAAGTGCGTCACTATGCCTGTGTTCTGAATCTGAGTTATGATTCCTAAATAATCTAACAAGCTCTTTAGCAAAGACTATACTTAGGGCATTTTTTGATTCGGGAGAAAATCATGCATGGCATAACATGATGGCATAATCGAGAGTATCGGTTACTACTCTATTAAACTAAATCATTTAATACGCACAGTACCCATACTTATGTATTTCTTAACTATCTTAGCTTTCCTCCGTTTATATTTTTTTAGATGAAGTCATTTAATCTGAAAGTCCTCTACTTGAACTTTTCTTGAAAATGATTCAACGTTTGAGGATGAATTATCTTTTACGCATTACATGTTCCACAAAAAGAACATGGTTTTATCATTTATTTATTGAAATAGAATCTAATTGATTAAATACTTTTGAAATGTGTCCATTACAAATCGAGGGTCTTGCTGATGTTTTTTTTCCCTCAAAATGATCGATTTTGTGCATAATTTTAATAGGCTAAAATTGCATATTCTTTTTCTCGTGCAAAATTCCTTGGAGATATTTTATAAATCCACGAGCTCTAAGTAATGTAATGTTTTCAAAAACAAAAATCTGTGATGCTCATGGGACACTTTTAAGAGCTGCCCATTTGAAATGGAACTGCTCTACTTTAAAGTACTTGCTTCACTCATATTTTTTCAACAAATATGTTGCTGCAGTTTTGATGATTTGAATGCAACGAAGTAACATAATGTTTACAAAATGGTTAAAAGCCTAGTGATTTTCGAAAAGTTTTTTACTAAATTACAGGAAAAAAGATATTGTAAGAAAATAATTTTAACTAAGCTTAATTTCAAAATTATTTTTTAAAAATGGTTTTTGTTATTTAAAAAAGTCTGAAGAAGCTAGCAATAGTTAAAAGCTATACATTTTCTGACCTGATTACACTAGTCTGAAAGAAAGTATGGTTAAGGTGAAAAAGTAAAGCTTGACGTTGAAAAATATTATTTTTAACTCTACATTATTCCTATCAATTTGAAGAACAAAGCCACTGCATGCATATTGTTTGTATTGCGAAATATAAAATATATGTTTTTAAAAAAATTGTTATTAATTTATTAATAGCCAGTTGGTAAAGCATAAATAGTTTTCATTTTTGAAGCTCCATTTAATAGTACTAAAATGTTTTACCAGTAAAAACAACAGTGTTCACAATCACTATCCCTTCATTAACATTTAAAACATGAAAGCATAATGGGAAAACTACACTGATATACTATTCAGATAACGGAATAAAATGCTTGCTTGAAAAATTAATAAAACAGTTGCTTGCTGTTTGAAAGCTCATCAAGTCGATAAAAACTATAAAGATGTCGGTCAACTTTATTGATCTTCTTTCACTTGTTTTTATGTTAAAAGTTACCCCTTAATCAATACTTCTTTTATTATTAAAAAGCTAATATTCAATATTTCCGGCATTAAAATATTTAACAGTGCCTTTCTAAAACAAAAAAAGTTGCCAAACGAAGCTTGCATATTTGTTTATTGAAAGAAACCTGAACTGTACATTTTCAAAAACATAATATAATGTATTTTATATTTAGTTAGCTAGTTTATCCGTGATTTTTTGTGTAACTTATACCAATTTAAGTTTGACGTTGTCTGTGTGCTAAGGAACAATACCTACAAATACCGAAACCAGAAAAGCTAACTAATTTTAAAATGTCTCAAAAGCAAGAAAAAATCTTTCACGAAGTTTCAGTCTTTATGAAATGTGCAGATGTACAAGTCTCAAAAAAAGATCACACTTTAGGTCAAAGCAGTTTTTCTGATGCATATACTCCAGTGAAATTTTCCCTTCTTTTCTATGGCATAGATGTACTAAGCACAAATAATAAGACTTTGAAAAAATTAAAAACAATCATCACCTTCTGTTCTCGTTCATTGATGTTTCTGGGAACCCTTGCCACTCTTTTTGCCGTCTTCAATGTCCTAATATACGGTGGTGATCAAGCATCACTACCACAATCTATGACTTTTGTTGTTGGATTCTGTGTCCGGTTCGTAATATATAAAAATCAGAGATGCATTGCGAAGATTATTCGTGTTTTAAACAAGTTTATCATATTTAATTATGTTTCAAACATTACCGTTAGAATTAAAAGACGTTTGCTAATAATTTGTGGATTTATGCTTGTAACCCATTTAGTTCAATTAGGATTAACGCTTTTATTTTTCTTTCGTATCGACTTTCAGCTGTGGCTTTTAAAATTCCAACCGCTCTGGATGACCATTATTGATGTGAACAAGCATAGCAAAATACTTTTTTTAATAACTCTTCTTTATGCATTCGTCATGTATTTTGTTTTTGTATTTCCTCACAGCGTATTTGGTGTACTTTATTGCGTCATAGCCTGGAATTTAAAGGAAGTAGTAAAAGACTTCGCAAGGAAGCTGGAAGATCTACCATATACAAAATGCAAATATGTGAATAAAAAGAAAACTATTCAACGAAATGCTTTTAAAGTTCTACTGCAGGTACACAATATGGTGCCAAATACGTGTCTGGAGTTCTGATAACTATAACTGGAATCAAATTTTGGATATTACAAAAGATATTTTTTTACATTGTTGCAAAAGTTTAGACAATAGTCAGATTTTATGCAAATATCCCTTGAAATGTGATTAGTAGAGGAAATGCGGGACTGTATTATTCATTTATAAAGGTCAGAGATTGCTGAATACATAATCAAAATCTCAAAAGCTCTTTAGTTCTCGTGTAAAGAAAATGAGAAAGTTTTTAAGCCGAAATTTGAAAATGAACCTACTGTATTAATTTTTTGTCTTTTAAATCGGCTCTAGTATGGTAGTACATTGTTTTATACTTTGTGGAGAGCAAATTCAGACATGAGTATCGATCAAAAAGTCCAAGAAAAATTATATTTCTTAAGGATGAAGGAATTGAAAAAACGGCTGAGACTGATGATTCGCCTCTTAATCCTACAAAACTTCAACTTGGGTCAAAAACAGCACGTGACAGCATAAGTAAATGAACAACTGAATCGGAATGCACAAAAAAGCAAAGAATTGTGCTTGAGCCTTTTCGGACAGAGTGTCCCAAATAAGCCAGATTTTATTGGTAAACGCAGCACAGCATATGATCATTGGATATTTCTCAAGTCCCGTGAAAAGAATTATAATTCATCTAGGCCATCCCAGTTTTAATAATTTCTATCAAAGAAAGTACCATTCATTTTTTTTGTCACTATGATACATATGCTGATTTTCACATTAAAATCAGGCTTTTTTGGGACACTCTGTCTGAAAAGGCTCAGGCACAATTCTTAATTTTTTTTATGCATTCCGATTCAGTTGTTCATCTACTTATGCTGTCACGTGCTGTTTTTGACCCAAGTTGAAGTTTTGTGGGATTAAGGGGTGAATCGTCAGTCTGGGCCGTTTTTTCAATTCCTTCATCCTTAAGAAATATAATTTTTCTTGGACTTTTTGATCGATACGCATGTCTGAATTTGCTCTCTACGAAGTAAAAAACAATGTACTACCATACTAGAGCCTATTTAAAAGACAAAAAATTAATAAAGTAGGTTCATTTTCAAATTTCGGCTTCCAAACTTTCTCATCTTCTTTACACGAGAACTAAAGAGCTTTTGATATTTTGATTATTTATTCAGCAATCTCTCCACCTTATAAATGAATAATACAGTCCCGCATTTCCTCCACCAATCACATTTAAAGGGATATTTGCATAAAATCTGACTATTGTCTAAACTTTTGCAACAATGTAAAAAAATGTCTTTTGTAATATTCAAAATTTGATTCCAGTTATAGTTATAAGAACTCCAGACACGTATTTGGGACCATATTGTGTACCTGCAGTAGAAATTTGAAAGCATTTCGTTGAATAGTTTTCATTTTATTCACATATTTGCATTTTGTCTAAACTTTAGCATCGCAGTGTATTACAGCTCAGACTTTGAAAGACTATAATAGCATGGTTAGTTTTGTGCTTGTTATCGACAAAAATGTGCGGTTATTTTTCTTTCTTTCAATTATATTCATATCTGCAAGCGTATATTTCACAATGCTAAATGTCTTTAGTAATGGATTTTCAATACAAATGGAAGGATTAGTTTCTCAGATATCTACGGTCTCAGTTTTGTGTATGCTGTTTTGTATGATTTATTTCGCTGGGGGAATTCCAGAATGGAACGAAAGAATTTGCTCTGTTGTGTCCATGAAATCTGATGTAGGCAATTCATTCAATTACAAGACGACTTTGATGATGAGATGTCAGCAAGGACTTTCCCTAACAGTTGCTGGACTTGTTTGCGTTAAAAAAAGTTTATTTTTACATCTCTTAGGTACCATTACTACCTACTGTTTACTTCTAAAAAGCTTCCTCTCAGAAACGAAACACTAGAGTTTTAATATTTACTGCTGAATTGACGATACAGTTAACTAAATTAAAAGTTTTACAACAAAAAATTGCAACGAAACGAAATGCTTCCATTATCAGAGCATGGCATGATTTAAGTGTTTGATACAAATGTCTTCAGTTGATCTTTAGAGTATAGTTTAAAATGATGTCTACAAAAGCACAAGAGAGACCTAAAGTTAGATCCCCCCTTTTATTACTTATATCTTTTCGAAACAATCGCAATCTACTGTTCCTTTTTTACGTGCTACAAGTAAATTAGTTAAAGTATTTTCTTTCCTTTAAAATACAGTTGTAAAACTATCCGCTAAAAAATTTGAATCGAATATACTTTAGAGATAAATTCTGAAACAGATATTGTTTCTGTGTACGCGCTATGCTTTTATATGATTCATTCATTATGCTGGGAACTATAAACTAATAATAAAATGCAATGTATGCTGTGTGTATCCATGCCTATTTCATTGTTTATCAGTCAAATTGTGGCCAAGAACTTGCATTAGTTTCAACTAAACAAGAAGCGAAAACAATACCAAGCTGGAAACCATCTATTCCATGGATATTGCATGTGTAGTTAGTGTTAATTGTTATCTGAACTTAAAGAAACAATTTATAAATTTTTCCATAAAAATAGAAACAGTTATTTTCAATCGAAAACTTTTACACCATTGTTTTAATGAAATAAAAGCATGAATAGAATGTACAACAGAGTTTGAAGCTATACTTTTCCGAAGAAATTAATGCAAACGCCGATATACGTTTTGAGCATTAAGAGACAAAGAATAAATATTTACTCAACCCTGCAAAATCAAAAATTTTGAATTTTTTTTTTCTTATTTATTATATTTATTGTGCTGATTTCAAAAATACTGCCATTTCTTTTCATAACATCAGGATTTTTTTTGTAAAATAGATTTTTACTTTTGCTGATATCTTCCATCAAAAAGTATTCTCCAAAGCAATTAATAAAAAAAAAGTGTTTTTTTGCATTTAAATGTAAGGATAATATCCCATTATCGGTGATATGTATTAATTATTTGTCAAATCAATTACTTTTTATTGGTTTAATTCGAAGAAAAATGATTAAAAAAATGGTAATTTTTACTCCGAAGGAAAAAAATGGCTATATCTCAGGAATAAAACGTTTTCTAGCAAAAAAAAAAAAAAAAAAAAAATAATAAAATTGTTTCAGAGCTCACAATTTTGATGCAGATTACCTACTAGATATAATCAAGATAAAAAATAGTACGCCACGAAAATTTTGTATGAATTTCATTTATATAGATGTTGCCAGACTGTAGCCAGACTGCTGAAGCAAATTTCAAACATCAAAAATAAAGCAAAAAATGTTTCTATTTACAAAACTCGTTGTAAAAAGTTTAAACTCAGGATAACTTAGAGTTTTTATCTCTCCCAGAGGAGGTTCGTGGATTCTGGCTGCAGGGCTATTCCGTACAAAATCAACAGCAACATATTTTCTGAAATTTTTGCGCCGTACCTTTTTTTACCGTCAGCTGGGGTAACATTGCCCCAAATCTAAAGATTTGTAATAGTTTTATCAGCGATATGTCTTTTTACATTGATTATATTAATTTTCAATCCATCTTACTGTGTGAATAAACCTTGTATCATTAAATTAAAACCATTTTGAGACCTCTTAATCATTTTGCAATATTATACTGCATTTTTTTAATGTTTGGTCCAAAGTTGCCTTGAATTGGGGAAACTTTGTCCCATACTTTTAAACCATATAAAACCTGTTATTATTATAGGTTGGGCTAAAGTTAGATAAGATAAAATTATCACCAGATATATTAGTTTGTTGTTTTGCCTGCTTTTAATTCAAAAACATCCATGAAATGGGGAGAAATAGGAATAAATGAAACAAACTTCATTTTAGGGAAAAATATTGTATTGTATAAAAATATAACTCCAATTCAATTACAGGGAACCCATAGTCTGCCATTTTTATTAAATGTTGTTCGAAAACATGCTCCTCTTCATCACTAAAGATTCTTGCACGTCCTACAATTTTTGAATGAATCCCTTTAAGTTTGTTTTTTATTGTAGACCTAGGTATATTATACATTTTTTCTGCAGCTCTTTGGGTTAAGGCACCAGACTTAATAGCCTCTAAACACTCCTTTAAAACTTCTGGTTGGCAATTGGCGTAATTTCTTGTATCAAGAGGTTTTATCCGATTTCTTGGCATTTTTCCTGCAAAAAAATCAAAAAACTAGTGCTTAAAATAATAATAAAAATATTTTAAGTGGTTTTGTTAAACAATCTGCTTATAAAATAGGTACCAATCAAGTTTTATATCGAAAATAATGTACCTTGGGGTAACTTTGGCCCAGTCACCATCTTGGGCCAAAGTTACCCCAACTCTGGGCCAAAATCGCCATGAAATAATAAAATCGAGTTATTTTGTAAATAACAAAGGTAACAGCATTATTACACCAAAAATACTTGAAACAATTGAATATATGATATCGTTATACACTTACCTTCAAGTAGCTCTTCAAGAATTAGCGTTCACAAGTAAAAGTTGAGAGACAACAAATTTTACCACTTTCTCAAAGTGAAGATGGAGCAGCACTAGAGTGAATATGAAATATAGAAATAACTTCCACTTCATGAACAGTCAGGCCAGTGGTGCTACCTATCCAGTAAGGCATTGGCTAGGCCGATAGCTCATCATTATGATTACAATACAGGACAACAAAACTTTTTCTAACTTTGGGCCAATGTTACCCTCATAGGGCCAATCTTACCCCAACAGACGGTACTTTGATGAAATTTAGTAGTCCATATGCATCGGTATTTTCTATTTTCAAATGTTTTTTTTCCTTGAAAACATTTCGTTCCTGAGCTACAGCCATTTTGTTGCTTTGGAGATGAGTAAAATTTTTATCCTGTTTCTTCCATTTAAGCCAATAAAAAGTAATTGATTGCTGAATAATTAATATGTATTGCCAACAATAAGACATTTTTTGTACATTTAAATGCCAAAAAATCCTCTTTTGCCAGATAAATTGCTTTGGAGAGTCATTTTCGATGTAAGATTTCAGCAGAAATAAAAATCAATTTTCCAAAAAAAACCCCGACGTGATAGAATTTTTTCATAATTTTTCCTGCAATCACACAGCACCAAAAAGTTAATACAATTCAGCCATTACTTATCTTGTATATTTTTCACCGCAGCCCTGTGTTATTAAAGCAAAAAAAAAAAAAAAAAAAAAAAAAAAAAATCTTTAACTTGAATGAAATATAATTTACGGAATTGAATAAACAACTAACAGAAAATAAAGAAAAGTAGAAATAATTTTTCTGCTCTGAACATGATGTACCTTGAATAAAAAGATTCATTTGCATCGTTTTTTTTTGCTTATTATTCTGTTTATTATATGCAGTGAAAGTTCTGAAAATCAAAAAGAAATGTCGAGAACTAAACAAGCCTACTTTCCCGTTTACCAACATCAACAATTTAGCATCTGGTCTATATTCTCCTTGTCAAGGAGTGCACAGGTTTGCCAAACATATATTTTTTGCATTTAATTCTGATTTATTAAAGCGAAATATGTTTTTCTCGACAAATAAAGCTTTATTTGAATAGGAATCTTCACTCAAAAGCTACTAGAAGGAACTGGTTGCTAGATATCCTGACGGAGAACTTTTGAACAAAGAAAAATAAATAAAAAATAACTAAAAGTTTGTTCAAACAAGACTGTTTCCTCAGAAATATTGGGAGGTGGAGGAGCGAGTAGCAGGCATACCAACAAACCGAAAAACATACCAACAGACACATTTTCCCCCTTTCACAACTTTACTTTTACAGTTTTTAGTTTTTCGATACGTATTTAGTTATTTTATTAATTTTGAACTTTTTTCGATATTTTCGATATTTTTGAGGTGCATTGAGGTCCTTGTTGTGATTTTTTCCTCTTTATTTTACACTAACGGGAAAGTTGGGTAAAAAGCATTAATTATTGTGAAACATTGGGTCACAAATGAATATATATGACAACAAATATTTGCTAATTAAAAACGCAAAAAAATAAAAATAAATAAATAACGATGTATTTAAAGCATGCTTTTTAAGTCCTGAGCTTTAAGGATAATGCACTGATATCAACTAGGTTATGTTTAAGGTCTACAGAATGTCATGTATGCATAGTGTTGTATAAAGATTTTTCTTTCTTAAGATAACTTCAATTTTGAGCCTGTGCCCAAGTTTATTTTTTATTTTTTATTTTATTCACGGAATGACTAAATTTCGCTTCTCAAAATTACTAATGTGGTCTACCACTTAGATGTTCTGGTGTGGTACTGTTAAAGAAAAAACAAAATATAAAAAATCATTAGGAATAATATTTTATCCTAAAACATTTTAAAGAAAAACACATTACTTTATGTCTGCTTAAAGTGAAGCATTAAAAGCATCTAGAAAGAAAGAAAGAAAAAAAAACAGTTCATCTGTCATACATTTTGAAGTATTTTTTAACCAAGTACCAAACGAAATTTAAAGATGGCTGTCACATCTTGGAAAAGACGTAAAAATGCCTTTATAGCAAAATGTTAGCTGAAATGTAATAAATATAAAATTCAGCATTAAAAAAGACTAACTGAAAGCTTCTTTTGTGCTATTGGCACATTTAATATGTCACTGAATTAAACCTAAAATGCTTCAAAATATCGCTCCTTTTCAAAGGCTGACAGTTTCATCCAGAGAGCTTTGGAATTTATTTAATCTGGAAGTTTTTATTTATGCATTACATCTTATCAGGTGCCGTATAAAATAGTTGATACATAGGACATGTTCTTGGTTATCTAAAAAATACATTATTTGCTACGGCTACGTTGGTCTTATAATTTAATTTCGGTTGCATAACGTATTTCTCTTTTAGTCACAGTTCATTTTACGTACTTTATGTCAAAATATTTTCAGTGACTTATTGAGTGTAACATACGGCGAGTTAGCAAATCAAGGGTTCTTTCAAAATTTCGAAATTCAATGCACACTTAATATTGATTTTAATATTAGCAAGGTCTATTAGTTAAAAAAAAAGGCAAGCTTATTTATATGATTCAATTATTATTAGTTCATAAACCACGTGGCTCGAATTGGTGCATTTTTGTATGTTATGATTTTAACAACATGACTCAAAACTAATTGCAGGTTAGATTCTAAACAAAGTTTTTTTTCGCATGATTCAGTAAAGATATTCTACTTCGTCAGTAAAATCCCCTGATGCTACTGCCATCGTTAAACTTTCAAAATTGTGCAACGGATGTTTCCCGTGATTTATACATGTACTTTTCAAAGACATCAAATTTGAGTCATGCACCGCGGTTTAAAAATATACAGTAAACTCTACAAATATGCGCGGTTGGATTTTTAGCGGGTTTTTCACAGTAATTTTTTTACGGTAATTATTTACTCAACGCAGAAAATAGCTACTATTTCAACTTAGCCCTGCTTGCGCTCATTTTTGAATTAGCCCCAAAGCAGCTCTCTATCTCTCTCACTCATTTTGATGTTATTATTAAATATTTTCAGGAGCCAGTTAATAGATTGCTTTGTCAAAAAATACTATTGAAAAAAGTCAAATCACAAATTAAGAAGAAATATTTTTAAATGAAAAAAAAAAAAAAAAAAAAACAACTAGCCAGCTTCTTTGTAAAATATTTTTAATTATTCAATAATATTGGGATTATTGTTATAGTTATGTTTAAATTTATGTGTATGTCATTATTCATTTTTGGCTTTCAAAGATGTTTTTTACATTCAAGATTATAGTTTTTTGCAGTAACTTAAATATATGTTCGACTGTTATTGATTTTTTTAACTATGAAACATACTAGTATCCTTTTTTGCCCATTTTTTGGATGATTCGTGGTAATCGCCTATCGCTTATCCACAGTTGCCGCACCTTTCTATTCCGGGGGTTATCGAGAGTTTACTGTATTAAGATTTATAAATGCGCCAGTCGTGTTTACAGTATGCTTCAAATATGCGAAAAGCTGAACCTTTTAAGGACCACGATGCCTCTTCAGTTCCCGTTTAAAATTATACTAAACACAAATAACCAATGAAATATTATTTTTTTCATATTTACAGCTAGTACCTTTTATTAGGAAAGAAAAGTTATTTTTTAAAAAGAATATTAGAATTTATTATAATTAAAACATCCGAAAACTTTTACTTCAGACTTTATGATTTTAAAAAGTTTAAAGTGTAGGGTCGGCCCTGCTTAATCGGGTAACGGATAAACAAATATCCCTCTTATACGAATAAAACTTCCTGGAATCCATGATATAGACGCGTTGTTCAAGATCCCCGCTAAACGAATACCCCTCTTGATCGAGTAATATTTCTTGGAACCGACAGTATTTGTTTAAGCGGGGCCGACAGTATTTAAATACTCTATATATATATTACACTAGGGTGAGTTCTGGTAAGTGCGTACCCTTTTTTCCAAAGTTCATGTTCTCAAGGATGCTGCGAGTTATTTTGTAAATAACAAAGGTAACAGCATTATTACACCAAAAATACTTGAAACAATTGAATATATGATATCGTTATACACTTACCTTCAAGTAGCTCTTCAAGAATTAGCGTTCACAAGTAAAAGTTGAGAGACAACAAATTTTACCACTTTCTCAAAGTGAAGATGGAGCAGCACTAGAGGGAATATGAAATATAGAAATAACTTCCACTTCATGAACAGTCAGGCCAGTGGTGCTACCTATCCAGTAAGGCATTGGCTAGGCCGATAGCTCATCATTATGATTACAATACAGGACAACAAAACTTTTTCTAACTTTGGGCCAATGTTACCCTCATAGGGCCAATCTTACCCCAACAGACGGTACTTTGATGAAATTTAGTAGTCCATATGCATCGGTATTTTCTATTTTCAAATGTTTTTTTTCCTTGAAAACATTTCGTTCCTGAGCTACAGCCATTTTGTTGCTTTGGAGATGAGTAAAATTTTTATCCTGTTTCTTCCATTTAAGCCAATAAAAAGTAATTGATTGCTGAATAATTAATATGTATTGCCAACAATAAGACATTTTTTGTACATTTAAATGCCAAAAAATCCTCTTTTGCCAGATAAATTGCTTTGGAGAGTCATTTTCGATGTAAGATTTCAGCAGAAATAAAAATCAATTTTCCAAAAAAAACCCCGACGTGATAGAATTTTTTCATAATTTTTCCTGCAATCACACAGCACCAAAAAGTTAATACAATTCAGCCATTACTTATCTTGTATATTTTTCACCGCAGCCCTGTGTTATTAAAGCAAAAAAAAAAAAAAAAAAAAAAAAGAAAAAAAAAAAAAAAAAAATCTTTAACTTGAATGAAATATAATTTACGGAATTGAATAAACAACTAACAGAAAATAAAGAAAAGTAGAAATAATTTTTCTGCTCTGAACATGAAGTACCTTGAATAAAAAGATTCATTTGCATCGTTTTTTTTTGCTTATTATTCTGTTTATTATATGCAGTGAAAGTTCTGAAAATCAAAAAGAAATGTCGAGAACTAAACAAGCCTACTTTCCCGTTTACCAACATCAACAATTTAGCATCTGGTCTATATTCTCCTTGTCAAGGAGTGCACAGGTTTGCCAAACATATATTTTTTGCATTTAATTCTGATTTATTAAAGCGAAATATGTTTTTCTCGACAAATAAAGCTTTATTTGAATAGGAATCTTCACTCAAAAGCTACTAGAAGGAACTGGTTGCTAGATATCCTGACGGAGAACTTTTGAACAAAGAAAAATAAATAAAAAATAACTAAAAGTTTGTTCAAACAAGACTGTTTCCTCAGAAATATTGGGAGGTGGAGGAGCGAGTAGCAGGCATACCAACAAACCGAAAAACATACCAACAGACACATTTTTCCCCTTTCACAACTTTACTTTTACAGTTTTTAGTTTTTCGATACGTATTTAGTTATTTTATTAATTTTGAACTTTTTTCGATATTTTCGATATTTTTGAGGTGCATTGAGGTCCTTGTTGTGATTTTTTCCTCTTTATTTTACACTAACGGGAAAGTTGGGTAAAAAGCATTAATTATTGTGAAACATTGGGTCACAAATGAATATATATGACAACAAATATTTGCTAATAAAAAACGCAAAAAAATAAAAATAAATAAATAACGATGTATTTAAAGCATGCTTTTTAAGTCCTGAGCTTTAAGGATAATGCACTGATATCAACTAGGTTATGTTTAAGGTCTACAGAATGTCATGTATGCATAGTGTTGTATAAAGATTTTTCTTTCTTAAGATAACTTCAATTTTGAGCCTGTGCCCAAGTTTATTTTTTATTTTTTATTTTATTCACGGAATGACTAAATTTCGCTTCTCAAAATTACTAATGTGGTCTACCACTTAGATGTTCTGGTGTGGTACTGTTAAAGAAAAAACAAAATATAAAAAATCATTAGGAATAATATTTTATCCTAAAACATTTTAAAGAAAAACACATTACTTTATGTCTGCTTAAAGTGAAGCATTAAAAGCATCTAGAAAGAAAGAAAGAAAAAAAAACAGTTCATCTGTCATACATTTTGAAGCATTTTTTAACCAAGTACCAAACGAAATTTAAAGATGGCTGTCACATCTTGGAAAAGACGTAAAAATGCCTTTATAGCAAAATGTTAGCTGAAATGTAATAAATATAAAATTCAGCATTAAAAAAGACTAACTGAAAGCTTCTTTTGTGCTATTGGCACATTTAATATGTCACTGAATTAAACCTAAAATGCTTCAAAATATCGCTCCTTTTCAAAGGCTGACAGTTTCATCCAGAGAGCTTTGGAATTTATTTAATCTGGAAGTTTTTATTTATGCATTACATCTTATCAGGTGCCGTATAAAATAGTTGATACATAGGACATGTTCTTGGTTATCTAAAAAATACATTATTTGCTACGGCTACGTTGGTCTTATAATTTAATTTCGGTTGCATAACGTATTTCTCTTTTAGTCACAGTTCATTTTACGTACTTTATGTCAAAATATTTTCAGTGACTTATTGAGTGTAACATACGGCGAGTTAGCAAATCAAGGGTTCTTTCAAAATTTCGAAATTCAATGCACACTTAATATTGATTTTAATATTAGCAAGGTCTATTAGTTAAAAAAAAAGGCAAGCTTATTTATATGATTCAATTATTATTAGTTCATAAACCACGTGGCTCGAATTGGTGCATTTTTGTATGTTATGATTTTAACAACATGACTCAAAACTAATTGCAGGTTAGATTCTAAACAAAGTTTTTTTTCGCATGATTCAGTAAAGATATTCTACTTCGTCAGTAAAATCCCCTGATGCTACTGCCATCGTTAAACTTTCAAAATTGTGCAACGGATGTTTCCCGTGATTTATACATGTACTTTTCAAAGACATCAAATTTGAGTCATGCACCGCGGTTTAAAAATATACAGTAAACTCTACAAATATGCGCGGTTGGATTTTTAGCGGGTTTTTCACAGTAATTTTTTTACGGTAATTATTTACTCAACGCAGAAAATAGCTACTATTTCAACTTAGCCCTGCTTGCGCTCATTTTTGAATTAGCCCCAAAGCAGCTCTCTATCTCTCTCACTCATTTTGATGTTATTATTAAATATTTTCAGGAGCCAGTTAATAGATTGCTTTGTCAAAAAATACTATTGAAAAAAGTCAAATCACAAATTAAGAAGAAATATTTTTAAATGAAAAAAACAAAAAACAAAAATAACTAGCCAGCTTCTTTGTAAAATATTTTTAATTATTCAATAATATTGGGATTATTGTTATAGTTATGTTTAAATTTATGTGTATGTCATTATTCATTTTTGGCTTTCAAAGATGTTTTTTACATTCAAGATTATAGTTTTTTGCAGTAACTTAAATATATGTTCGACTGTTATTGATTTTTTTAACTATGAAACATACTAGTATCCTTTTTTGCCCATTTTTTGGATGATTCGTGGTAATCGCCTATCGCTTATCCACAGTTGCCGCACCTTTCTATTCCGGGGGTTATCGAGAGTTTACTGTATTAAGATTTATAAATGCGCCAGTCGTGTTTACAGTATGCTTCAAATATGCGAAAAGCTGAACCTTTTAAGGACCACGATGCCTCTTCAGTTCCCGTTTAAAATTATACTAAACACAAATAACCAATGAAATATTATTTTTTTCATATTTACAGCTAGTACCTTTTATTAGGAAAGAAAAGTTATTTTTTAAAAAGAATATTAGAATTTATTATAATTAAAACATCCGAAAACTTTTACTTCAGACTTTATGATTTTAAAAAGTTTAAAGTGTAGGGTCGGCCCTGCTTAATCGGGTAACGGATAAACAAATATCCCTCTTATACGAATAAAACTTCCTGGAATCCATGATATAGACGCGTTGTTCAAGATCCCCGCTAAACGAATACCCCTCTTGATCGAGTAATATTTCTTGGAACCGACAGTATTTGTTTCAGCGGGGCCGACAGTATTTAAATACTCTATATATATATTACACTAGGGTGAGTTCTGGTAAGTGCGTACCCTTTTTTCCAAAGTTCATGTTCTCAAGGATGCTGCTCTGTTGAAAAATCTTGTACACTCACAATTTTTTTTATAGTTTTCTTTCCAAATTCTTTACTAAGATTTTCAAGCATATAATATGTCAAATAAACCATAAGCATAGGTTTTGTGACCCGGTTTACGACACCTATTCTAAGGTACGCCACTTTCCCTACCTAGCGGGGTAAGTGCGTCCACCTTAAATTATGTGAATATGAGCAGGAAAAAACTTCTGGCATAGTTTATTTTGGTTTAATACATTAATCAGTCTGTGTTTAAGCCAGGGTTCTTACCCCTTCTTAAATGTAAGATGAGACAACTGCATCCAATTGCGTTGTTGTAAGTGCGTACCCCTGTGATTTTCTTTTCTTCTATTTGTACCGTAGATCGTTAGGTGACCT
>JAXGGA010012287.1:0-39285 GCA_038373865.1 Uloborus plumipes | reverse complement strand
TTTTTTGTGTTTTTTTGTTTTGTGTTTGGAATGTCTGGAAGAGGAAAAAAGTTATTCTATTCTGCGCATAATTAGTACTTCTAAAAAATTAATAATACATAAAAAGTAATATTATTTAAAAAAAATAATATTTAAAAAAATATTTAAAATAAATAAATAAATAATATGTTAAAAATAAAAAAATATCATTCAAAAAATAAATAAAATAAAAAAGAGAGGTTAAAATAAAAAAATAAATAGTACCAAAAAGGTGAGAAAAATTTTGGGGGGAATTTGCGCCATTGAGCTTGGGGGGGGGGGATGGGCACCCCTGGTTGTACTTTAGTAATTTGATGGCATAAGCTATCGGGAAATACTCGTCCATACGCACAACCGTTTGAAAATTAAGTAACAACATATCTAATGCGAAGAAATGAGTTCCATAAATTTTGCAAATGTGGCACAATTTGAGCAAGCATGAATATATTATTCGCAAGGCTGAAAAAATTTTAATGACCTATTTGGTGCTCAATACCCACCATTCCGTACGTCGTTAATAATTTTTAACATTGCGGTTAATGACAAATATTACGGACATGAAAAAGCAAACACCTTAAAAAATATGGTAGCATTTGAGTACTGTCATGCAATAATATGTTTGTCTGAGAAGAAAACATATTTAATCGGGTATTTATCACACACAAATAATTTTTTCTAATTTTCGAAAACAAAAATAGTTGCGTAGCAACGCGCCTTGGAAAATTTCAATTATTGAAGGTTCTTGGCGCTATTTAAAAAGTCGCCGATTTGGTAGCTAATTTGGGATACCTTGGATAATTCTGAGCCCCTATCCCTTCCATACATAAAAAAACTTACGTATTATCACTTTTGTGAAAGAGAAATTGTTGCCAAATGTTGAGGTATTCTCTATGAAGCTGATTACTTTTTGGCAATCTGAAATCAATTTGAATATTATATTTGGCGCTAAATGTACACCATTCCGTAAGGCGTTAAAATAATTTCCAATATTGCGGTATATCATAGCAAATAGTGTGGACATGAAAACGAACTATTGATTGGATGTTTGGCGAGAAAATATAGTAACATACTTTGATTGAAAACAGCAATAGGTATAAAAAACAAAATAGTGTTCGTCTGGAAAATAATGCATGACATAAGCCCCTACAAATCTAAAAGAGTTCCGAAATATGAAACTGAATCTCATTTGTTTTTAAAAAAAGATTAATCTGTTAATCAAATACCTTTTTTATCCTTTATACTTGAGATAGTTATTGGGAAAACTTCCATTATTGAGGGCTCTTGGCGCGATTTAAAAGATCGCCAAATTTACGGTAGCAAGCAATTCTAACTATCCGCCAAGAGTTGAGTTGATACACTAAATACTCGATTGGATTGATGAAAGCCTTCGAAAATGGAGTTTTAAATTGAAATTACAAAGACAGAATCAGGTCTAAAATTGAAATAAAAAAATAACTACCCATCGGATTTTGTTGGAACTGGTCTCTAAACCTTCCCAGTACCAAAAAGAACAAACGGTGAAAATTTCTGCCAAATCTCCCTGGTAGTTTCTGAGATCTTAGGGAACACACACACACACACACACACCAACATTCATTTTTATATATATAGATATAGAAGAAAAAAAAAACATGAAGATATTGGAAGAGACCTGGATGTCATTTTCATGTAATTTTTCTCCATAAAACTGTTATTAAAGAAAAGGCTTCTTTTCTCATAAAACACGTCACATAATGTGATTTATTACAGTAAACTTCAAAAATGGAATGTAGTGTCTAACAAGAATATTTTCTTTGTTCACTTGTATTGAAAATAGCTAGTGATGTATTTTCAGATGTAAGTAGATTTTCCATTTCAGCTGTCTCTTGCTGAGTCTGATTCAATTATCTTCAGCTTATTTTAATTCATTACCTTGAATTGTGTCCTCTTTTTAAAAAGGACGGAAGATTTTGAGAAACTAACTAGTAGGGGAGAGCGGGGCTAAAAGTTCCGCGGGTAAGTTGTTCCCTTTGAAATAACTCAGCTAAGAAAAAAGATACATGTATTTTGTAAATACGTCGTGAAATAGAATGTTATAGCGCACAAATGGCGGCCATTTTAGCCAGCCCAGTGGCGTCCGGTGTATCAAAAGCCGAGCACGTGCATTACTGATTTACGAAAGTAAATATTTTTGTTTTTGGTGTTTTTGGTCTTTCGCCCTAAATTGAATAGTTAATGTTTAGCTTTTTGGTTTTTTTACATGAAGATAGATTGTGCACCCTTATATCCTACGCTGAAACTATTTATGTTTCGTTATCTAACCTATAATTTAATGTTTTAAAGACATGTGCTTTTGGGGCTAGTTGTTCCCTTTTTTGGGGGCAAGTTGTTCCGCGGAATAACTTGCCCCAGAAAAATTAGCAACTATCCCGAAGAAACGTCTTGCCCTATTCATCTGAACCAGTGATGCAGTGACTTAATACACGTATAAAAAAAATTATATGCTACTGTGAAGACTGAAAGTGAGATTTCATCAAACATAAATCCAGAAATATTCAGTCTATCCGATAGATATATATTAGATATAAAATTTTCGAAAAGCGAACCATGTAAGCTATCGAAATATGTTTCATACTTTGATATAAAAGTCATAATTTCGGAGAATCGTATTAGAAGTTCTAGATAGCTCCCTGTTATAACTGAAGACTGAACCAATTATCTTAGCTTATTAGCTGTTGAAGCTGTTAGTTATTATATATATTTTTCATTTGTTGCACTGTATTAACTGTATTTTACCATATTAATGTGTTATAATTTACTATTTACTAGATGCGTTGCCCGGCTTTGCACGGTCTACCTTGAGAATAAAACTTTTGTCAAGCAACGCGTGTCTATAAGTCCCGATTGCATTATTAAAGTCGATATTTTTCCGGCATCTAGTGCAAAAAAGAAATCAATCGCCAAAAAAAGTTTTAAATCCCGTCGTAACAGGAAAAGCCTCAAAGCAAAGGTCTCATCAGAAAGATCGAAGAAAATACGTCCTAAAGGAAATTTTCTCGCGCAGCTTTGGAAATTACTAACCGCTTCACCCGGCAAAAAGATACAGGCGTTTTTAAGTTAGTAAAAATCAATTTCAAATTGGATTTACAGAAATCGTCTGTTCTAATTAGCGTGAAAAAAATGAATGGTAAAAAAAAAGTTGAATAAAAATGGGTTGCCATTTTTTTTCTTGAGCGTAAACTAATTTTCTAAATATGGCCGATTTTAACAGCATTCAGTGGATTTTTCGCAAAATATCGCCAATAGCGCAAAAATTGAACCGAAATTCAAGAAATCATTTTCTTGTCGCCAACTTGGCGAGCTGTCACCAAGTTGGCGTCAAACACTTGGCGACCAAAATCTTGGCGATATATCGTCAAGTGATTGCACCAATTCATATCACTTTTGTCTTTGTCTATATTAAAATTAACACTGATTTACCCCAAAGAAGGGTAAGCCTCCCCCCCCCCGGGAACATTCGAATGCAACCACAAGGGGAGGTACACAACTAGATCTCCCTCAAAGCCAACATATCAAATTAGAATCTTCTACGGTATACAGTTTTTGAGTTACGCGACATACCTACATACGCACATGCATAACATACGTACATACAGTCATACAGCCGTACATAAAGTCATACTAATATCAACCATTGTTTCTTTAATACAAATTATGTTTTTAAGGAGTTATTCATCTCGCAACGTGGTTAAATTCGAAATCAGCATCGTTATTCATCGTCTTGTTAATATCGGAACAATTTGCCCCAACCACGGAACAACTTGCCCCAAGACGGGGTTAGTTGTTCCTTTTCGGCTTTACTTGCTATAAAATTAATTATTAAAAAACCTTACAAAATACAACTCAAAAAACAGTCTGTATATCTAAGGGACATATAATACTAAGTTTTAACCTCGGAATATTAATTCTAGAACAAAGTTTTCAAAACGAATTTTGAGCTTGATCAAAAAACGGAACTTTTAGCCCCGCTCTCCCCTACACTTGTAAATTAATATTTAATAATCAATATTTATTCAATTACCTATTTAGTCAATATAGTGCAGGAAAACCATGACTTTTTCGTCATATTTCGTTTACAAAGTCAAATAAATCAAAATTCATTTGAAAAAGCTTTTTTTTTTTTTTTTTTTTTTTTTTTTTTTTGTATTAGGGAGGGGAGCAAAACTCTGTGCCTCAGAACCAGACTAACGTAAGTCCAAAAATGGCGATTTTGAGTTTATTAGTGCATTCTATGTAGAATCTTATGCCACAATGCGCCATGATAACGCAACTTTTTTAAACTAATTTCTTTATAAGTTAACCAGTGTTATAAGAGCCTAAGTCCCAACTTTTGTCCGAGACGGACAAACGTAAGTCCACTTTCTACCAAATGACTCCGAATTATTCTGTCGTGGGAAGGTAAAGGGCAGTAACTTCAAAATTTTCAATTTTTATTTTTTTGCATTTTTGAAATCTATGTTACATTAGTTTATGGTACAAACATCTTTTTTTAGGTTTCCGATTAAAAAAAAAACTGTTTTTTAATCAATGGTAATTAGCAGTAACTGCGTTTTTGTTACTTTGAGCAGGTAAACGGCAGTATCTGCAGGATGAACGTAATTTGAATCGCTGTGCAAAACTTGCATCAAACCGCAAAAACCGTTTTCCTTTGTACATAAACTGAGCGAAAGTAAGGGTGCCCTAATGGGAGGTCACGGGAGGTCATTGGTTGCATTTGAATGTTCCCAAGGGGGTGTTTTATTCATTTTTGGAATGAATCAGTGTTAATATCAATGCAGACTTAAGTGATATAAATTGGCGCTACTATTTGGCAATATATCGCCAAGTGTTTTGTCGCCAAGTGCTTGTCGCCAACTTGGTGACATATCGCTAAATTTGGCGAAAAAAATTATTTTACGAGTTTGGGTTCAATTTAGCTCTATTAGCGGTATTTTGCGAAAATCCACTGAATGATGCTAAAATCGGCGATATTTAGAAAATGAATCATTGTAAATCCTTTTTACTTCCTTTTACGTAGTAAAGGAAGTATTGTGATCGCGAAAAAAAAATCACTCAAATTTGAGTCTAAATTTTGATTTTGCTCACCCCCGAATGAATGTTCAGTAGTTTTTTCGACCTGTCAGCACGTGCATATGAACCTACCAACATATAAGCAGCCGAAAAATTTCTTTTCAACCACCCCCGAGTTAATTACGACGAGTTTTCTCGTGACGTCTGTATGTACGTATGTGCTTATGTATGTGTGTATGTGTGTCGCATAACTGAAAAACTATATGCCGTAGAAGCTTCTGGCTTGGTACGTAAGCTCTGAGGATGGTCTAGTTGTGCACCTCCCCTTGTGGTTGCATTCAAATGTTCCCAAGGGGGTGTTTTATCCCTTTTTTGGGGTAAATCAGTGTTAATTTCAATGCAGACTCAAGTGATATGAATTGGTGCGACCACTAGGCGTTATGTCGCCAAGCTTTTTGTCGCCAAGTGTTTGACGCCAACTTGGCGACATATTTTTGCATTGTTTCGTGGCAAATTAAGGGTGTAAATGTTTGAATTGTTATCTTGCTCACTCCAAGCACTATTTTAACACTCAAGGCATCTACTAAGAAATTAACACGTAAAAGGAAGTAGTGTGGGGTCCATACCAGATTTTTTTCTTTCAAATAAAGTTTCTCTCCACTAGCAGACGATACTTTTCACGATTTCATAGATACACAAGCAAAACTTGGCAGACGACAAACAAAAATGCAGCAATGAAATGATTTTATTTACATTGTTTTGTTTTCTTTTAATTACGGTTGCTTTCATACTAACAGACGATAGTTTTTGCAATTTAATACCAAGCTGTTGCATTTTTAATAGTTCTATGAAAAGAATCGTCAGCACAACAAGCATTTCAAGCGCTCTTTTTTTCAAAGGGATTTCTTGTTTTGATGCAAAGTGCAAAGCAGTAACTGATTTGTAGTAATTTTACAAAATATGGTGTGAACGCCAAACTACTTCCTTTTACGTTTAAATTCCATAATAAATACCTCAAGTGTTAAAATAGTTCATTAGAGTGAGCAAGATAACAATTCAAATACCTACACCCCCAGTTTGTTAAGAATCAACGCAAAATAATGTTTTACCATGATTTATTTTCTAAATCTCGCTGATGATTCAGTGAATGATTCAGTGAATTTTTCGCCAAATTTGCCCAATAGCACCAAATTGAATCCAAATTTTTCAAAAAAAATCATTTTTTTCGCCAATCTTGTCGCCAACTTGGCGACAAACACTTGGCGACCAAAAGTTTGGCGATATATCGCCAAGTGGTTGCACTAAATCATATCACTCAATCTGCATTGAAATTAACATTGATTTACCCCAAAAAGGGGTAAAAGACCCCCTTGGGAACATTCGAATGCAACCACAAGGGGAGGTGCACCTCCCCTTGTGACCCCGCAGAGTCTGCATACCAAACTAGAAGCTTTTACGGCATACAGTTTTTGATTTATGCGACATACATACGCACATACATACATACGTGCATATAGACGTCACGAGAAAACTCGTCGTAATTAACCCTACACTGCATACCGTTGCCAATTGGCTACATGGACTTTTTTTCCTTATGACCATGCATAAGGCAACTCAAGCATAAAAAGCAAGTTTCAGATACATTTAAAGCAAATATCCATCTATCCTCAAAATTAATTTTTTGAAAATGTGTTCCAGTGTTTTCTTATTACACTAAAAAACATATATACGTCTTTCAAAGAAAAAAAAATCATGCAGTGTAGGGTTAATTCGGGGATGGTCGAGAATTATTTTTAGGCTGTTGATATGTTGGGAGGTACATATGCACGTGCTGATATGTCGAAAAAACGACTCAACATTCATTCGGGGCTGAGCAAAATCAAATTTAAGACTCAAATTTGAGTGAAATTTTTTTCGCGATCACAATACTTCCTTTACTACTTGAAAGGAAGTAACAAGTGCAGTTCTGATAAAATGAGCCATTAACTCTTAAAATACATAAATATATTGTTAAATTGAACACAAATTAATCAACGAGAAGTATTGCACACCTATTTTTTTCATGTTATTATAAAACAGAACATAATAATCATGTTTATAAAATTATTATTAATAATCATGTTTATTTTTTAAATTTATAATCATGTTTTGTTTGTGTAACTAGGCAATGAAATCATTCCTTTCAGTTTTACCAGTGCAGATTTTGGGTTTAGCAATTCAGAGTCGAAGGTAAAAAAATCAAAGAGTCGGAGTCGGACATTTTAACTCAGAATTTGCATTTCTGCCTGTGCTTCAGAGTTCGAATCAGAGTCGGAAATATATTGGGATTCGCAGTCAGTCATTTTTTCCCTCCGACTCCGCAGCCCTATATTTCACGCTCTTCTACAAAGTAAAAATAATGTGACTTACGTTACTCTGGCCGGAGGTACGGAACTGTTTTGATGCGAAGTCACAAAAACGCAAGTCCAGTTCTGATGTAATCAGTCATTTACTATTTAATTACGCAAATAATAATTGTTTAATTGTGCGAAAATTAACCATTAAGGGCTAAAGTATACATATTTTCTCAATGTTAACAATCATGTTTTGTAGCCTAATTCATATATCAGCTTTGTAACTAGTCAACGAAATAATTATTTTCTGCTTTTTTTTGCTCGCCTGTAAAGTGATGAAAATGGGCTTACGTTAGTCTGATTCTGAGGTACAGAATTATCCTAGGTATCTCAAAACAGTTACCACAAATTTGGCGAAATTTTAACTCGCCAAAGAGGTGTGTTTCGAGTTCTTTCAGCTCAGAAGGAAAAGAAAAACAAAAGTGAGTATAAATTTGTTTCTCAATATTATTACTGCCCCAGGCAAAGCCGGGTATTTTTGCTAGTAGTTGATATTTTCAGCGAGCAATTTCAGCGAGAGCAAAAGTTAAAGATTATTATTTTCTTACTTCTGGCAATGTGACATATCTGCTTCACTGCTTCGACGATGTAGCACAGGAAGCCAAAAATTCCCAGTTTATTATTGCAGTCTTCTATGGCACTGTCAAAAGCCTTGGTGCACCGTTCGTAGGGACTCCCATATTTGTTGGAACATATATTCACCATACTGAGTAACCATTTAAACATCGATTTTATAGCATTCACTGAAAAAAAAATCACATCACTTTTAGATCTAAAGAAAACACTTCTTCAAAAGGATAAAAGGATTTAATTTATGTTGATGTTGTTGTTGTCTTGTGCCAGATAGGCTGGCAAACTTGGGTTGCGCTGCTTCACTTTTCCAACTGTACCGTCCTTTGGTGTGAATCCTTTGGTGTGAAGTTCGACTTTCACAGTACGTACATGTCATAAGTACCCGTTTAAGGGATAGGCACCTACTCACAGCACTACAGCCAATTCACACATTGAATGGACGAGAACAGAACAGAGAAATTACATCCATGACCAAGCCAGGATTCAAACCCGGTACCTCCCCATCTGTATCAGACTTCTCTGATCACGAGACAAGGTGGCCGGCAGTTTATCTTGATAAAACTTCCAAAAGTAAGAAATACAAGCTCCCCTTTAATCTATATATATATAAATGAATGTATGTATGTTTGTTCCTTATACAAATCCACAGTTTTCGTCGGATTTTCATCAAACTTGGCACAGAGGTTCCTTGATGCACTAGAATTCACATAGGAGGGGTTTTGAAATTAAAAAAAAAATCCAAAAAGCTCGAAATTCAAATTTTTGTCTCAAAATGGCCATTTTCTTTCAATTTTGAATAGATAGAGTAATAGAGATAAGTCTTTAAGCATACAAATTGATAAAATTTAACGCATTTAAATATGAGTATTTTTCAACAAAGATTACGATTAGCAATGAGTTATCAATTTAAGGCTCACCTATTTCATTTTAGCATGAAATAAGTTAAACATAATGCAATACCGGGAAAAGCCGGGTTATAAGTTAGTAACTACATAAATATGCCTCCTTGCAATGTTAGTCACAAGACGGGTTTCGGAAGAGAACGTCCGAGTCGAGGGAAAGGTTGAGGGCAGTAGAGTCCAGAGAAATTTGTAATGAAAGAACAAGTTTTGTAGACGTATCCACTTGGAAGGCTTATTGGTAAGCAGCGATGTACGAGGCGTATTTTTTAAGTAAGTACCGTTTTGATGTTAAGAAAAAACAGATAGAAACATTCTTACAATTATATTTTTACATGAAAGCCCATACATTAAACTACTTTTCTATATAATTGCCATTAAATATAACGTACTTATCATATCGTACAGTCAGCTTCAAAAACTTTCACCTATTGAGAGTGCCGCCGACTTTGAGGTATGTGCAGTAATTCGTTTTTTAACTGCAAAAGGGTTAAAAGCTATCGATATTTATCGCAAGATTTCTTCAGTACGTGGTGAAACCATTATGAGCAATGGAATGGTTAAGATTTGGGTCCGAGCGTTCAAAGATGGCCACTCTAATGGGCACACCGAAGAACGGAGTGGTCTACCTTCCTTCATTAAGGAAGATTTTGCGCAACAGCAGCTTAGATCGAGCATCCAGTGATTACTACCTGTTTTTGCATCTGAAGCAGCACCTTGGCGGCTAGCTAGTGCCACGACAATGACGGTAATGTCAGGATGATCGTAATGCAGTAGCGGCATATTTCTTTGAAGGCGGATTTCAAAAGCTGATTGTACGATGTGATAAGAGCCTTTCTATTGATGGCACTTATGTAAAAAAGTAGTTTAAGGTATGGACTTTCATGTAAAAAAATATATATAAATAGATCTTTGCTTGTTTTTGATTAATACCAAAACGGTACTTACTTTAAAAATACGCCTCGTATTTCCTCAGCTTTACTTTCAAAAATTACGAATAACGGCTGTTCAGTGGTAATTTGGTTTCTGGAAACTTTGCTATTTAGAACTGATTCGGAAGTGAAAGAGAAGAGGTAGGTACAGATAGAGCTATAAGATGATAATTTTGCAGGTGCAAGCACCTTAACACATGTATAAATGAGGCAGTAATGGTGGATTGACAAGAAATCGAGCATGTGTGAGTTGGAGAAGGAAAAAAAAGAGTATTTTAAAAAAAAAATTAATGTCCTTTTCTGTTGAAGATAAAGTAAAAAACAACCTACATTACTCAACACCAAAACTGTGTTCCGTTTCAAAAATACCGCCCAGCCCACTTAATGGAGTAGCTATTTTTACACGAAAAAATTTTCTAATAAGCGAGCTATTCCATAATCTGGGACAAAAACAATACTTTACAACTGTTTGGTACATTGAATAATGTATTATATTAAGCAGGATATTCTTTTAACCGATATTCTTATAAGCTGGTTCTACTGTAGTTTTTTTCGAATTGAAATTAGCACTTTTTTTCGAGGTATTAGCTAATAAGGTAATGAAATCTCACTCATGTTCTATTTTCTCTGGCAGAAAGAAGCATCTCCCATGAAACAACTGCCTTTAAGCTTCGACCCAGTGGTCGGAAGTAGCGCGCTACAAGTAGCGAAACTACTGTAGTAGCTACATTTTTTAGTAGTTTGTAGTGTAGCGCACTACTTTTTAAAAAAAGTAGAGTAGTGAGTAGCGCGATACAAAAAATAGTACTTTGTAGCGATTTCTGACAACTACTTTTGAATTAAAAAAATAAATAAATAAATTTAAAAAAAAGAGAACGAAGGAAAAAAACAAGGTTTTTCTTGTTTCGAATATTCGTAAAAATTGTAAAAGAAATCTAAAAAGGACAAATTTTAGCAAAAAAAAGGAACAAAAAGGAAAAGTAACGAATAAATTCAAAGACAATTTCTATTTCTATTCCATATTCGAATAAGGTAATTTTTTAATCTAAACCACTTTTCGAATTTTTTCGGTCTATCCTCAATCGGCGTATTCTTGTTATTTATTTATTTTTTAAAAAGTAGCGAAGTACATTTCAAAAGTAGTGTAGCTCGCTACATTAAAAAAAAAAGTAGTTGTAGCTGTAGTTAACAACATTTATAAGAAAGTAGTTGTAGTTGAAGTTCGCTACGAAAAATATGTAGTTTTTCCAACCACTGCTTCGACCTCTAGTTGGTAACAGAAAATCTCACAACATAAAGCACCATGAGACTTGAAGAAATTTAAGTTCCGAAGCGAGAAATGCCGCAAATGAGAAAGTATAAGAAAGACTAAAATTTTTAAGTATTCAAGTTATAAGACTCTGGTGAATTCAATTCTCTCACTAAACGCACAAGTGAAGGTTGTGAAAAGAAAAAACCCACTGGCAGTGATGATGAAAGAAAAAGAGTGAAACTGAACTGAGCTTTTAAAAAGAAAATTTTGAATTCGTTAAAATGTTATCATTTTTCCCCCAAGCTTGATCGTTTGTGTAAAAATTGAGTTATGTTCATTTCGAATTTCTTCAAAAAAAGAAATCTGCTCTCTAGTGCATAAGATCTCAGAAACGAGATAACATAAAAAGAAGGCAAAACACCAAAATTAGAAAAAAAATGTATTGATTTTGTCATGTGTGTTCAAAGCTCGTGAGCTGATACGTTTTTTTTATTTAAATTAGAAGTTGGAGTATTTCCTCTGTGGGATATTTAACCAATTCAACGAATACGCTTCAGAAAATTTTACAACAAAAGACATCGTATTTTTAAATTATGCTAATTAGATTATTTATTGGTATACAAATTCAGCATCATGCATTTTTGATGTCAACTGTGCGCGGGCTTAATTTATCAAACTAGATTCTGAACCTATTTTTTACTAATGCGTAAGTTTTATTACATTTCCACTTCAAATGTATACTTTTCAGCAAGTTTTCTTAATTACTTATGATTTCGATGTCATCATTAAGTTTTTCAGCATCTTCGACTACCACTTTTCAAATTAAATATAAAATTTAAGAGAACAAGTTTTTTCTTAGTTGAAGAAAACGTCGTTATCAATAATAAACAAATATTATTTACTAACTAGCTGCCAGGGCAGCTAGATTAGCTTCCTGCGGCATGTTGATGCATAACGTCCCCCCTCTCTAACTATTACCTCATTCTGAAGTTATAGTATTTGATATAATTTAATGTTCATTCGATTTCAAGACATACCACGCACGTGGCCCGGCGTTGCACGGGCACTTCGTGCCCTGAAAGTAGTGAGAAAAAAATTTAAAGAAACTACTCCCCGCCAAGGCGGCTCGCTTACAGGCGCTTCACGCCTTTACTTTTTTCCTATATAAAAAAAAAATCATTCGAATTATTGAGATGCTTCACGCCTTCAAGATGGTGAGGAAAGTTTCAGTAAGTTCAGCTCGCTCAAAGGAAAAAAGCAGACATAGACACTCAGTTTTTAATATAAGTAGACTAGCTGCGTGGCCCGGCGTTGCACGGGCTGTAATGTAGTGAAGGCAGTTTGAGAAAACTACTCGCCACCAAGGCGACTCGCCTTTAAAGTAATGAGGAAAGTTTAAACAGTTTACTCGCCGTCAAGGCGGCTCGCCTTTACAGTAGCGATGAAAGTTTCAATAAACTACTCGCCGCCAAGGCGGCTCGCCTTTAAAGTATCAAGGAAAAGTTTAATAAACTACTTCCCGCTAAAGCGGCTCGCTAAAAAGCTTTCCTGCATCAAAGAATCAATCGAATTATTTGCACATGCTTCCTCAAAAATAAAGACGATGTCAAGTAGCGCATACTTAGCACTCTCCCTAAATAACAAATAAAATTCCTTTCCAAAAACAGTTATTTCCAAACCGCTTTTTTCCTGTAAAATTAATTGCAAAATTCTAAACGAAAAAGTTGTTTTAATATTTGGATCGCAGCCAAAAAAAGTCCCTTCTAAAAACAGCAATTGCAATTTTATTTAAAAACACATTTTCAAAATGGTACCAGAGAAAAAATATGTCATTAATAATTAGAATAAAAACAATTGTTAGAACTTTGTTATAACACGCATTCAAAATGACAATGGAAAAAAATAACACTCTTTCATTTTAAAAAGTTCAATTTAATTAACGTTTTAATTTAAAATCGCAACGGAAAGAAATAAATATCTTGGAATTTTAAATAGTTCAATAATTTAATTAACGTTTTAATTCAAAATGGCAACGGTAAGAAAAAATGTCTTGGAAGTTTAATCCTTTATTAGGCTTAGGCAGGGATTCAAGTGAAACACCATTGCAATCGCTTCGAATTGCAATCGCTATTCGAAGTGAATTACATTATCATCAATTTAACTTGGCATGACGTCACTACGTGTGGAGCCAATAAGAGCTTACAAGCACTCAGCGATCTCCTCTTATTCGCCAAGTAGGCTGTGACGTTTTATCTAGCTCGTTTTTCATAGGCAAACGTCACGCTGACGTCACGATGTTTTTATCAAGAAACGTTCTAATGTAATTCATTTCCAGTAGCGATTGTAATTTGCGATAGCCTGTTTCACTTGAATCCCTGCCTTAATCGCTTAAAATTTGACTACTTATTAATTGATATCTTCGCTAATTAAAATCGTATAATTATATAAATTGAAACTAATAAAGCCTGAAAAATTACCTATCTATCGGTACCTGGTTCGACTTTCAGTTCATTGGCGTTCAGGAGAAATAAGCGTGACATAGAAAGATAGTTAGAAAGAAAGATAGTTAGAAAGATACTCAGTTTTTAATATAAGTAGATGGTTGATTTATGTTCATTTTTTAAATCTGCTCTCCTAATATTTAAGTATTTATTAAGACTCTTGGTATATTGTAACAAATGAAAAACGTCTGTCTATATTGCAAAAGTGTCTATCATGTAAAATATACGTTAAATATATTTGGGTGATTCTACAAAAATGGGCAAATTTGTGTTCCATCCTAATTGCTCTTTTTGTTTTTAATTTAAAAAAAAAACTCTTTTGGGAATCTTTTTATGCGCCTTTTGTTCTATAATATTAATTATCAACAATGTCAATAATTAATTATTATTCACTTAAAAATAAAATATTACATTGAAATGTCATCCACATGCCCTGTTCAGTAGGCGCAATTTTCACAATCTAGATTTAAAAAAAAACAAGTGATTTTTTCTCAAGATTTTTTTTATTTTTAATGAGTATGTGTGCAAGATGTAAATCACAAAAAAAGCAAAATAATGTGAAAATAATATCTCTAAAAATTAATCTAAACTTTGTCCCAGCGATTATCAGTCATCCACATGTCTGAAAAGTATAGATATTTTTCTTTGAAATGTTTTATTTTAAAATCTGGCAACACATCTTAAAATAAAGCATGGAACTTTGTTATTTCTGGATGAAGATTATTTTTGCTGTTCTGCAATTACTTTTTGATTAACCCTTCACTGCACGGTGTGCCAGATCTGGCACAAACCAAATAAACCCTCATATATTCCTATGATTTTTAAATGCAGTTAAACTGAGCTTTGTGCCCCTTCTGGAACATTGCTATAACAGTTTAGTGTGATTTTTATGCACTAGTTAGTTGCACTAGTCTAGGTATTACAGTTCTTGCTTTTGAAAGAAAGAGTGTCTGCATTTCCGTTAGAAGTGTGCTTAGTCATTATTTCCTTTGTTCTAAAAATGTTTAAATACACTTAGTGGACAGTTTGTTTATACCACTTATGGCACAAAACACATTGTAGATTATTACACTTATCGGTATACAAAGCATATGCTATGTGCTTTGTGCCATATATAGAACAAACAATTAAAACATCAGTTTTGGTGCACATTTTTAAGATTAATTTTTTTCTTTATTTTTCCTGAACTCAGGGCTATTTAAAAGATAACAAATGATTTTTTTCATGAAAATATAAAAAATCGTGCAGTGAAAGGTTAAAAGCAAGCTAAACTCAACTTTCAAGGCAAGTGTTTTTCATCTTTGTCATTAACATGGCCTACAGAATGCAACCAAAATGTACATTGTACTTGTAAATATATTTTGTTCTAAAGCTTACATTTGTGGGTTTCTATTCGAAGTTAAGCCGAAAAATATTCAGATATGACTTTTTGAGAACATATTACTTGTGTTTTGTCATTCACATGCCCATTTTCTTATGTCATTCACATACCCAATTAGAGCTCCAACCTAAAGTCAAAATTAGTTCCAACCTAATATAATATAATAACTATAATAGTACAATGTTTAAACATCATGCCTAACAGTTAACAGGTTAAAAAAATTAATTCACATACCCATTGTGTCATTCACACATCCATTGTGTTATTAACATACCCGTTGTGTCATCCACATGTCCATTTTATCATCCACATGCCTCCAGAAAAATAAAAATCCAAAAATACAATGAAATACAAACATTTAAGCTCTGCTGATATTCTGTTTTAATTGTGCTACTTATAAAGTACTTTCCTGATTTTTTTCAGATTTTTCATTTTAATTTTTTTTTTTTTTTTTTTTGAATTTGCATACTAGAAATTTTTCCGTATTTGTAGAAGCACTCATACATATATATTTATATAACAAGATCTTCTTTTGAAAAATTCTGGTTCTTTTAAGTTTAAAATCAAAATCACCACTTAAATCACATTGAGCTTATTTTACACGTACTCCAAACAGGAAAGAGATACCACTCTCGAGTCTAAGAAGTACAAAAAGGTTCACAGGGTAAACCAGAGTACAAAGTCAGTATCCCAAGTAGCACACTTCGTTTTTTAAAGGTTGTAAAAAGGTTAATAACGTTGTAAAAACCGCTTAAAAACGTTTATAAAACGCTTAAAGGTTATTTGTGCTACCTGGGATATTAACTAAAATAATTTAAAAAAATAACCACATCTATTTATTATGTATATATGTTAGAAGAAGTAGCTTTTTAATTCATAATTTGTTTTTGTGAATATTCAGTTTTTTAAATAAAATATTTACGACTTTTTTACTCATATACAGGATAGTGAAAACAAGAAAATTTATTTTCAAATGTAAAGATTTTTTAAATATGTACTTTACCCATGTAGCACAAATAACTTTAAAGGTTTTATAAACGTTTTTAAGCGGTTGTTAATAACGATTTTACAACCTTTAAAAAACGAAGTGTGCTACTTGGGTATCTGAGCTCTAAAGTTACAATACATCAACAAACCTAAATGGAACTTGGGAGTTTGTGAGTTATGAACTCAAAAGGCAGATCTCAGTTTTACAGGGGGAAAACCTATTCATATTGGCCGCTACTTGAACAAGTGCTCAGGCCATCATCCAAGAACCGTCATCAGGATTTTATCATAAAAAAAGCACAAGTCAGCCAGAGCATTTAAACGAAAAAATTAAACATCTCACACTGGCAGTTCAAGAAAGTAGTTACTCTTTAGTCAAAACCGAATAAAAAAAGAAACTTTACAACCTCAAATTAAATCTCAAGATCAGAGCTTAAGAGACGTTGAACTTCAACGTAAGACCTTTTTACTATACATTGAAAAAGCCACTAATGGCATTGAAAAACTTCTACAAAAGCATAACATCAAGACAATATATAGAAGCCATCTTACTAACTGCAACAAAAATTTCTATCAGCTAAAAAAATAGATCGCCTTTCTGTTGCAGAGGTGTAAAAGATTCCCATATAACTGTGCTCAAGTAGCACAAGGAGAAGCATTAAAACTATACTATACCCTCTGTAAAACAAGAGCTGGAGTGTGAAAGAAATTCTAATTTCCCACTCTCCGCATTTCTCCAGTATGGTTGTCATAGTTACGGCGCTGTGAACTTTTTCCCCACTTAGGTTTTACAACAATGGTTAAATGCAAATGATTAAAATCGCTTTGTGAGCAAACTATTATCAATCAACGTTAATAAAATACTTTTTGAAGTACTCATATAATGGTGACTCATGATGGCAGGTCTTGCTAAAACAAACTATTTAGCACTAGATTTGTAAAAAAAAAAAGTTTAGAAATAACTGCCGTTAGCCTATTTCGAGAAACATAAACTAAATGAAAGGCCTCAACAGCAATGCCTATTTAAAAATCTGGTATGGACCCCACACTACTTCCTTTTACGTGTAAATTTCTTAGTAGTTGCCTTAAGTGTTAAAAAAAGTGCTTGGAGTGAGCAAGGTAACAATTCAAATATTTGCTTCCCTAATCTGCCACGAAACAATGCAAAAAATATTTTACAATGGTTAATTTTCTAAATATTCTGATTTTAATTTCCATTCAGTGAATTTTTCGCAAAATATCGCCAAGTTGAACCCAAATTCAAAAAATAATTTTTCCGCCAAATTTGTCGCCAACTTGGCGATATGTCGCCAAGTTGGCGTCAAACACTTGGCGACCAAACGTTTGGCGACATATCGCCAAGTGGTCACGCCAATTCATATCACTTGAGTCTGCATTGAAATTAACACTGATTTACCCCCAAAAAGGGGTAAAACACTCCCTTGGGAACATTCGAATGCAACCACAAGGGGAGGTGCACATCTAGACCATCCTCAGAGCCTACATACCAAGCTAGAAGCTTCTACGGCATATAGTTTTTGAGTTATACGAGGCACATACGCACATACATCCGCACACACACCCGCACATACATCCCCACACACATCCGCACATACATCCGCACACACATCTGCACATACATCCGCACATACAGTGCGTCGCAAAAGTTTAAGCACAACCGAAATCTTTTGATAAGACGAAAAGTATACACCAAAAAGCTTTGGAATTTTTACTGTGATTAAACAAACAGCTTACAAATCCATGTTTCGAATTTGGAAACAACTCATAGAAATTAAAATACGGTTACATGATAAAATCAAAATTTTCATGTCGCAAAAGTTTAAGCACAAAAACGGAATATATATATTTTAGAAAGCATAAAGTCTTTTAGTAGTCTATGGTGTTACCGTTACATCTGATGAGTTCGAATATGCGATTTTTCATCGATAGCACGAGATTATGGAAGGTTTCGGGAGTTAGTCTGTACCAGGCTTCCTCGATTGCAGATTTAAGCTCTTGAACAGAGCAATGCAATACTGCTTCCCATTCTGGTATACGTCACGTGCGATAATTCCCCAGATGTTTTCTATGGGATTTAGATCCGGGCTGAGGGCTGATCAGTTCATTACACTAATATTTTGAGAAGCAAGCCATTCTTTCGTACTACGGGAATTGTGTATTGAAGCGTTGTCTTGCTGAAAAGTCCAATCAGGACCACCTAGGACTTCACCAAAAGTAAAGAATGCTTTCTCAGGGTATCTTGATACCTTTCTGAATTTTGTTTACCCTTTAGAAAGCTAAGAAAAGTTTGTCCGTTGAAGCAAAAAGCACCCCATACCATGACTGAACCACCACCATGCAGGGTTGTTTGATTTCGTCCGGGGTGGAAAAAACCGCCGGAAAAAACCTGGAAAAAACCGCCCCGGACAAAATAGCATTTTGTCCATTTCGTCCATTTTGTCCACTTTAAAAAAAATGATAGTTCTTGATTAAAAAATGCAAAGTTTAAAAGTATTGATTTTTTTCAATGAAGTAACAGTTTTATTATCAAAATTAGCACATATAATTATGTATTCAAACAAATATTTAATAAACAACAGATACTATAAAAATATAGTATCTGTATAAAATAAATGAATGTTAACGATAAGATTTAATGCTTATGAAAGCACACATTAGAAGGAAATAATTTTAAGATGTTTATTTGTTGTGAAAGAGTTTCATTGCCAATAATAAAAGTGCATATAAAATATAAAAGTAGAAATAAAAATTTTAAAAGATTTGAGAATGAAAATTTTAAAAGATTTGAGAATGAAAATTTTGCCATGAAATGAAATATGTTCCTGTAATAACATTAATATATCCATAAAACAATGCTGTGTACATAAATATTTTACAATGGGGCAACATTCATTAAATCCTCAAAAAATATCACGTAAAATGACCAAATGAATCAAAATAAAACCAATATTTCTTGTAGCATCTAATGTATTTTCAAATACAAATGATATACATTTATATGTGTATTTAATTTAAACAAAATTTTATTGTGTTAATAAATATCTAAGGTAATAGAATACTCTTTAATTTCTTTTTAAAAATATATATTAAAGAAAAACTTTTTTTTTCTATTTATCTACTCTACAATAATGTAATTACACTCAATAGTTTTTTCACTATCTTAAATTTTATTTCTTTCAAATAAAATTAGTTAAAAATCAATGGGTTAATTGCCTTTTTTTTTTTTTTTGTATGATACCATCATTTTATTTTGAAAAATGGGTAATGCAAGAGAGATACTAATTGTACATCATAACATATTTATACATCAAACGTATGAAAAAATGTGTTTTTTCTTTCATTTCTTCCATTTTGTCCATTTCGTCCAATTTTGTCCATTTCGTCCATTTCTTCCGGCGTCCCGGACTTTTTACAAAAAAGTGGACGAAATGACAACCCAGCCACCATGTGACCTACTGAATACGCACTTTTGATCTTTCTTCAAGTCACGCCAGTAGTATGAGAACCTTACTAGACCGTCTAAATTCCATTTTTTACTTTCTTCTATATCTAATATATAGAAGAAAGTATTGGTTTCGTGAAAATTTTCGAATGTCGAATTTTGACGGATTTATACGTTTTGAGGTGCGCTGAGTCCATTTCGACCATTTTTGGAAAATGTCTGTCTTGTGTCTGTGTGTGAGTCTGTATGTGTGTGACCAGTTTTTGTGGCCGCGCTAGAGCAAAAACTACTGCATGAAATCGAACAAAAATTTTTGCACATATGTACCTCTATGTGAGCTGGTGCACCTGACTTTTTTTAGCGAATTCCTCCAAGGGGGGTGGAGCAATCGCACGTGTTCTGCGCGGGGGTGATTGCTAGATCTCAGGAAGTAACCGGCGGAATCAAACGAAAATTGGTCCATAGGTAGACCCTACTAAGTACAGGTGCTGATTCAATTTGTTTGTCAATATCTCGAAGGGGGGTGGAGCAATCGTACGTGTTCTGCGCGAGGGTGATTGCTATATCTCAGAAAGTAACCAGTGGAATCAAACGAAAATTGGTCCATAGGTAGACCCTACTGAGTACAGGTGCTGATTTAATTTGTTTGTCAATATCTTGAAGGGGTGTGGAGCAATCGCACGTGTTCTGCGCGGGAGTGATTGCTAGATCTCAGGAAGTAACCGGCGGAATCAAACGAAAATTGGTCCATAGGTAGAATCTACCGAGTACAGGTGCTGATTTAATTTGTTTGTCAATATCTTGAAGGGGGGTGGAGCAATTGCACGTGTTCTGCGCGGGGGTGACTGCTATATCTCAGGAAGTAACCGGCGGAATCAAACGAAAATTGGTTCATAGGTAGACCCTATTTAGTACAAGTGCTGATTCTATTTGTATGTCAATATCTCAAGGGGGTGGAGCAATCAAAATTGCTTATTTTGTCATTGCACCTACTGTATCTCGCGAAATATTGCTGCGATTTGAATGAAATTTTAGAAATAACACTAACTCAATATGGAAACAAGCATCGAATAAATTTTGGCGCCAATCGCCCCAGCGGGAGGGTGGGGTGATTTTTGCGCTTAGTCAACAATGCGAAAAAGTAATTCATTAAAAAATCGCTTTCACGCTATTTAATTATCAAAACATCTGAAAACTTTCAATGATTTGAAATTTTTAACTGCTGCCAATTTCTTTCTACTAACAAATAAAATGTTTGCAATTAATCTAAACAAGGCTTTTGCAATGATTTCCAATTTCGCTCATTGATTCTGCATTTGCAGGGTTATTACGATAATTGGGAAATTAGAGCTGTTTCCAATTATTCGGGCGAGTACGTATTTTATTTTGTAACTGGAATTCATAAGATAGATATAGGAGAAAGTTTCGTGACGGCCACGACAGCTAGTTTTCATCAGAGAACACAACAGTAATCCATTCGTCACTATAATGCATATGATGCTTTTCCAACTGCAGTCTTGCTTGTTTGTGACTTTTCTTCAGAAAAGGTTTGCGAGCTAATTTTTGTTTTTTGATAAATCTTGATTCTTTTATTCGTTTGCTTATGGTATTACGTGATAATTTTGTTACAAGTCTAGTTTTTATTTGATTGAGTGACAAATTTTCAATTAAGGCCAGTTTTTTAATTCTTCTATCCTCACGAGAGGTAGTTTTTCTCGGTCTTCCTGGGCGAAACGCAGGTTTAAATTGATTTCCACGTTTCAGAACATTATAAATACCACGTTTAGATCGATTTAAAATCACTGAAATTTGCATAACAGAGTTACCTTCTGCTTTCAGCTTCCAGAGTTTCACAGCTTCTTCAGACGAGAACTGTAGTGACTTCGGCATCTTAATAACACTTAAAGCCATTGCTACACTATATAACTCGTTCAAAAGAACCGCACTGATTCTTCACACATCACGTTTCAAGAGATATTTGCATAAAATCTGATCTGTGCATAAACTTTTGCGACAGCCAAAAAAATTTTCTTATTTTCGTTGCGGTTATATTTTTTAAAACTTCAAACACTTAATTAGGATCATAGTAGCCACTTACAGTATAAATATGAAAGCATTCTGCTGAAAAGATTGCTTTTTATTCAAAAATTTGCATAGTGCTTAAACTTTTGCGACGCACTGTACGTACATACAGACGTCACGAGAAAACTCATTGTAAATAACTCGGAGGTGGTTGAAAAAGATCTTTCGGCTGCTTATATGTTGGTAGGTACATATGCACGTGCTAACAGGTCGAAAAAACTACTGAACATTCATTCGGAGGTGATCAAAATCAAAATTTAGACTCAAATTTGAGTGATTTTTTTTTCGCGATCACAATACTTCCTTTACTACGTAAAAGGAAGTAAAAAAGGGTGGAGCTGTTTTCTTTCGTACGGTTTCCATAGAGACGACTCAAAATTACTGAACTTGATACGCCTGATTAAAAGTAACAGAGTATAGAAGAGCATGAGGCTCAGGGGAACATCCAGTGGCATAGCGAGAAATGTATCAGGGAGCGGGGGGTCATCCAAAATTTCTGAGATTAAAAGTCGAAAACAGTAAAGTAAAATCTTACATCTATGTTCATACGTAAAAATTTGGTGCTTCATGAGAGCGCATGTCCCCCCTTATTCCCCCCTCCCTGGCTAAGATACTGAGCATGGACACCTGACACTCTAAAAAATGGATCATGACTCAGCAGAGTACTAGAGTACGCTATCGCTACATAATAACAAGAGTGGTTTTTTTTTAATTATACATTACTATGAGCGTATCTTCGCAAAAGCGACAGAAATATTTGCCAACGCAAATAACTTCAGCAGAAAAGGGCTTAATGTTAACAATTTATGGCTTCAGAATGCACTAATCAGAAGTAATTTCTAGAACAAAGAAAGTAGTCCAATCAGAGACAATAACTCCAAACTTGAAAGCTGAAGTTGGTGCTCTATCCAATGAGGATTAAGATCAAGATCCATATTCACTTATAATATGAAGAAACCTGTTATGTGTGCCAGGTGATAATGTCTGCAAGGAGCATCCTCACTGTAAAAAAATTAATTTTGTATTCACGGTATAATACACAGGGGTGATTGTGTTCCGGTATTTTACCGGATTTCCGGTATTTCCGTGATCGATTCTGGTATTTTCATGTTCGAAAATACCGGAAATAAAATTTTTTTAGTTATGCTTTTATCTTCCCACCTCCGGATTTTTTTTTCTTTTTCGAATTTTCGATGATTATACCGATAATTATTAATAATATTCATCAAATAGAAATGTTGAGATGAAAATTCTGATTGTTTTTTTACCTTTCTAAATTTTTTTATTTGCATCCGATATGAGAATCAAATTTTTCTCACCCTTTGACCTTTTGATGCTTATTACCCTTAGGAGACAAACAAATGAAATGCAACAAAATGTTACAAATGCAACTTTCATTACTTTATAAATGCTTTCGCACAACAAACAGTAATTCCGTTAGACTTTTGCTTTCTCCTTAAAATATTTTTTTGGAGATAGTTGCTCATCACCAGCTCATAAGTATCTTTATTACTCATTTACAATTTAATTAAATGCATGTACAATATTTTGACTAAAAACTATTTGAATATATGAAATGTGTTAGTTTATGAAAGGAAATTAATTATTATGTAAGTATAATCATAAAATTAGGTGTGCTTTAGTAATAGGGGCCTTGTTTTTAAAAAAACACCCCCCCCCCACTTTTTCTTTAAAACTTTCAGGTATTTTTTATGAACTCACAATCACCCCTGATAATACAGCTAATTTTATAGTAATAAACTGTAAAAATTGCTAATTTTACGGTAGCAAACTGTAAAATAGCTAATTTCAGTTTATTACCGTGTATTTTACAGCTTTAAACTGGAACCTCTGCTGCCAGTATTATACTGTTGTTTTTACAGTATAATACAGTTAAATTTTACGACAATAAACTGTAAAATCGCTAACTTTACCGTCATAAACTGTAAAATCGCTAGTTTTAGTTTATTACTGTGCATTTTAATTTTAAACCGGAACCTCGTAGCCAGTATTATACTGTAAAAAGAACAGTTCATTTTTTGCACTGCTGAATGGATCACAGCTTACTAACTCGCAAAGTTGTTGCATTATTTACACCTGCTCTTAAAGCCTCAGTTCTTGTATAAGGTTGGCTTTAAATTTGATCTAATGCAATAAATAATTATTTTATTCACAAAACAATATAAAACAGTTCGTTATGCTATTTTAACATTTATTTTTAAAAAGATGTAAACTAATTGTATAATGTCTTACTGATTTCTAGAAACAGGTCTCGTATGGCTATGAACGCTGCTTTCATCTGCCGGGCGAAACTCTTCAAAGCTTGCAAAATAGAACGCATCACATCGATGATTGCTGTAAGAGTTAAACAAGCAGTGCAATTTGTCTCAATTATTTTATAATGTATTAACTGCGTTGCACGGGCTACCTTAGAAATGAAAACGATGTCAAGTGACGCATCCACTTTCGGTAGAGCAACAAATGCGCCGTCACGGCGGCTCGCTACAGCCAGTACTCTCTGTTCACATTTGCGAAAACAATACTTTTATTGAACGCCATCTCTCGAGAAGAGTGGAAACTAATTCGCTCTTACTTTTCGATCATTGTTATTTTTAAACCATAATAATTACTCCTTACGTATAGCGTAATGTTTCTTGCCAAAAGCCTTAAGGGTTTCATGGCCTATTCAACACACAAAGAATTTTTCAATTCAAACCAGTAGTTCCTGAGATTAGCGCGTTCAAACAAACAAACTCTTCAGCTTTGTATTATTAATATAGATAAGGAAAGAATAAGCGAATGATAAACTTCTAGTCGCAAACATGGTTAGCAGAGAGATTAGTAATCTAAAAAGAAATTGTCCAGTCTTTTAAAAAAGAAAAATCAAGTAATAAAATAACTTTTTTTTTAGCCTAAAGTTCTAGTAGGGGAGAGCGGGGCTAAAAGTTCCGCGGGTAAGTTGTTCCCTTTGAAATAGCTCAGCTAAGAAAAAAAATAAATGTATTTTGTCAATACGTCGTGAAATAGAATGTTATAGCGCACAAATGGCAGCTCTTTTAGGCAGCCCAGTGGCGTTCGGTATATTAAAAGCCGAGCACGTGCATTACTGATCTACGAAAGTAAATATTTTTGGTTTTGGTGTTTTTGGTCTTTTGACCAAAATTTAATAGTTAGTGCTAAGTTTTTTGGTATTTTTCTATGAGGATAGATTGTGCACCCTAATACCATACGCTGAAACCATTTACGTTTCGTTACCTAACCTATAATTTGATGTTTTAAAGACATGTGCAATTTGGGGCTAGTTGTTCCCTTTTTTGGGGGCAAGTTGTTCCGCGAAACAACTTGCCCTAGAAAAATTAGCAAGTATCCCGAAGGAATCTTTTGCCCTATTCATCTGTACCATAGTGATGCAGTAAATAAGTACACATATAAATAAATATTATATGATACTGTGAAAGACCGAAAGTGAGATGATACACTTTCACCAAAAATAAATCCTGAAATATTTAGTCTATCCGATAGATATATATTAGATATAAAATTTTCGGAGAGCAAACTATGAAAGACATCGAAATATATTTCATACTTTAATATAAAAATCATATTTTTGGAGGATCTTATTTCAAATTTTAGCTTAATTCCTGTTATAACTGAAGACTGAACCAATTATTTTAGCTTATTAGCTGTTGAAGCTGTTAATTATTATATGTAATTTTTACATGTTGCACTGTCATTACTGTATTTTACCATATAAATGGTTTTCAGTTTACTATTTACTAGATGCGTTGCCCGGCTTTGCACGGTCTACCTTGAGAATAAACTTTTTTCAAGCGCCGCTCGTCTAAAAGTCCCGATTAGATATTTAAAGTCGATATTTTGCCGGCATCCAGCACAAAAAATCTGTTATGGACCTCACACTACTTCCTTTTTCTTAGTAGATGCCTTCAGTGTTAAAATAGAGCAACAAATAAAACATTTACATCCATAGATTGACATGAAACAATGCAAAAAAGAGTTTTACAATGATTAATTTTTTTACATATGGCCGATTTTAACATCATTCATCGGTTTTTTTCTCAAAATATCGCCAACAGCGCCAAATTGTACCGGAAGTCAAGAAATCATTTTTCCTCGCCAACATGGCGATATGTCGCCAAGTTGGCGTCAAACACTTGGTGACCAAAAGCTTGGCGATATATCGCCTAGTGATCGCGCCAAATCATATCACTTGTGTCTACAAATCAATACTGATCCCCCCCCCCCCAAAAAAGGTTTAACCCCCCTGGGAACATTCAAATGCAACCACAAGGGGAGGTGCACAACTGGACCTCCCTCAGAGTCTACATATTAAAGTAGAAACTTCTACGTCATACAGTTTTTAAGTTATGTGACATACATACGCACATACATACATGCGTACATACAGACATCACGAGAAATATTGTCGTAATTAACTCGAGGGTGGTCGATGTATATATAATATCTATAATAACTTCCTTTGCTACGTAAGAGGAAGTAAAAAAGCCGTAGTAAGTACGATAAAACAGCTAATTATTTAAACGATATTTTTGTAGCCCTTTAATAAAGTTATACTAATATAAACCATTGTTTTTTTTCACAAATTATGTTTTTAATGAGCTATTCTTATCGCAGAGTGGTTAAATTCGAAATCAGCATCGTTATTCATCGTCTTGTTAATCTCGGAACATTTTGCCCCATCCACGGAACAACTTGCCCCAAGGCGGGGTTTGTTGTTACTTTTCGGCTTTACTTGTTATGAAATTAATTATTCAAAAATCTTACGAAATACAACTCAAAAAACAGTTTGTATATCAAAGGGACATATAATACTAGGTTTTAACCTCGGAATATTTATTCTAGAACCAAGTTTTCAAAACGAATTTTGAGCTTGATTAAAAATCGGAACTTTTAGCCCCGCTCTCCCCTACTGCGAAATTTAGATTAAAATCTTCATAATGTTTTGATTTCGATAGTAATACAGGACATTTTTCAACAAATAAAATATCAGTATTTAAGAGGGGCGTAACAAATATATGTGCGAAACCGTAAATGGCAAACACTCGCGTAATTTTAGGACCATGCAATATTGATTTCCAGCAAAATGCCAGAATAGAAAGAAGTAATCCTTTGTTGCTTGACTGTTACCGAAAAAAACAAGGAGTTGAACATTATTGGCTAATTTAAATTCACATTAAATAGGCCCGTCATTTCAAAAATTTCCAGACAGGGGCAAGAGTATAGACTCAATGCAAATTTAGCTCCCCGGATTGTCCGGGGAACTAATTGTGCATATTTTCTTGCGCCTCTACCGTACGCACACACACACACACACACACACAAGCATAAGCAAAATGCTGGGAGTATAATGGAAAGGTACAGATCTTTTATTATTATTAATTATTAGCTAGTTGAACATGTGATGTAAAATCTATGTGTACTATAAAAGACAGGAATTAAATCTGATGTATCAGCATTTTAAAAACTACTTTTAAAAAAATAACATTAAAAAGTTAACAGACAAATTGAAAAAGCTTAGCTTAATGCGCTCTTTCATATCTTCTTCGGACCACAATGCCCCTTCTTAAATGACGAACTAGCATTTAGTCGCATTTCACGTGATGAAGCATTTTGATCGTCAACACATGCACCATCTTTAGAAGCCTTACACTTCTAAATGAAAAACTTTTTTTATCAGATGAATTAATCATGCTTGTCCTGAATTACAGATAACTTTATGTCGACCGTTTAAATCATTCACCTTCCGGAATGCGCTCGACATACCGACACACGACAGCACGCGCTGGATCAGAATGATCCACATTACATTTTAAGAGCATTTAAACAATATTTAATGAATAATTTAGTAGTAAATCATAATTTTGACAAATATTAATCAAGCATCGCAAAAGTATATCTTGGGGGTCGACTTTGAATGCAGCTAAAGTGGACCTGGTCCATTTCTTTCAAATAAAAGTAGAGCTGCGAATGTTTTTCCTCGAAATTCAAGAATTAAAACTTGAAAATACAAAAAAAGCCCCATTATTTGTCATTTTTTCACTCGAAATAATCAACATTTCTTCTTCCAGACGCTTACCGCTCATGACATGTGTCGCAATTTGTCTCCTAATTTCCATTTCTGTCTTTCAGCTTCAGTGCTGAAAAACTAAAGCTCCCCTGGGCTGGGAATACCGTAAATGTTTCCTTTTCGCGATGAGCGATGCAAAGAAAACTAATGGAAAACATTAAGAGAATCCCTTCTAGAAGTTTAATGAAAAAAAGTGCTGAACATGTTCTGTTCGGGGATGGATAGATCAGCAGTAGGAATCTTCAAGACAATGAAATAGCTTTCCTTGACTGTGATGGAATAAATTGGATGCATCAATTGATTGAAGATAAAAGTTACTTATGTTTTCGAAAAAAATCACAAAATAGAACACCTGTGATTTTAGGAAAAGCCCCGTGTTTAAGAAATTAGAAGCAGGTGCCTGTTGCAATGTAGTAAAAAAAAACTATTTGTAAAATTGAAATTGATAAAGAAAAAAATGTAAATTCTGCTCAAGAAAAGATTTAACATTCATAAAAAAGCTGAGGGTAACTATTTTGTGGTTGTAAAAAGTGGTTGAATTTTCTCAATAAGAACAATTTTCCACTTCATAATTATTACTTGAGAAATCACGAACTGCTTATTGTTCTCTTTTGACCGTAGTTAATGACCTGTTCTTTTATATATATATACTAGCTTAATACCCGGCGTTGCTGGGTGCTTATTAATACAACATAGCATTCAGGGAAAAAAAGTTTGAAAGAGTTCTATTCATATGGGTATAAAATAATTTGCGTCAATCTGTCTCTTAGGTACAAACTTTGAAAAAAACTAAAATATTACAGAAAGTTAAACGTTTACAGAAAAATAGTCTTATCAAAAGGTGAAAATTAAAGATAAATGTTGTCTGTGCTTTGCCGCGTCCACTGGCATGAAATATATGCACGTGGAAGTGAAAAAATTGCATCAATTTCACCCGCCAAATTTAAAATATTAACTTTTCTCTATTAATTGTTCCCACCTAAGGCCCCTATATATACGAGCCGGCGCATCAAGATTAAGTTTCACCACTTTGGATCCAGCGCGTGTTATTGTGTTTGAGTGGTTGTCTTTTCTGGCCAGTAATCGCGTTTTGGTAATTTTTCACTGTGAGCAAATATTAGCGGCACGTGGATTTGGCAAAGCTTAGCAATGTGCCAAAACTTTTTTCTGGTAACCCTACTCCGCAACAATGAAAATTTGAAAGTAAAAGTTAAGGAATTGGATCCAAAGTGGTGAAACTTAATCTTGATGCGCATTCCCACCTACAAAGTAAAAATTATTATAACTCAGAAATAAATCTATTTCTCGTTCTGAAGGCTTATCTCCATTACAGACGCAACTGTCGTCGCATTGCAAATTTGAAATTCAAATCCGTAGTTCTTTTTATAAAGTCCACATGAATTATGATTGTTTTTTACTTATTTCAATGCTAAAAGGAAATAGGTGAGCCTTAAATTGAAAATGCATTACTTTAATCGTAATCATTGTTGGAAAATACTCATCTTTAAAAATCTTAAATTTCATCAATTTGAATGCTAAAAGGCCTATCTCGATTACAATATAAATAGGCTAGATTCCTATAAAAGGGTGATTTTTTGACAAAAAATTTAAATTTGAGCTTTTTAGATTTTTTAAAATTTCAAGACCCCGCCTATGAGAATTCTAGGGGCATCAAGGAACCTCTGTGTCAAGTTTGATGAAAATCTGACGCAAACTGTGGATTTGTATAGAGAACAAGTATACATACACTCATTTATATATATATATATATATATATATATATATATATATATATATATATATATATATACTAGCAAAAATACCCGGCGTTGCCTGGGTCAGTAATATTGAGAAACAATTTATATACTCAACCTTTGTTTTTTTTTTCCCTGAACTGAAAGAACTCAAAACACACCGCTTTGACAATTTTTAAAATGTCGCCAAATTTTTGCATAACTGTTTTGGGATACCTAGGATAATTTTGCTCCCCTCCTTACTTTATGAAAATACATTAAGTATTATTATGTCACTAATTTTTGTCAGAGAAATGGAAATCAAATGTTGAGATACTATTGCTGACCATAAAATGACGTTAAAAGTTTTTATCCTAAATGATTTCGAAATTAATAGGGAACATTTAGCAATTATTTATGCAAAAATGCAAATTAATGGTAATTTTAGTCTTGTTTAAGGGTTTTATTAATTTAGTATGTGGATTACTTTACTTTTTGACATAATTTTAAAAAGGTTTTTAATGGATACATACGGAATGGGAAAACAAAAGAAAAAAAAAATACGTAATAATACTTTATGTTTTACATGACATAACCAAAATAAAACAATTATTATCTGATATTTATCGACTGCGGCAAAATCTCAATCATCGATATAATACTCCAACTTTTCAAATGTGGGAGTATTATATCGATGATTGAGATTTTTCCGCCAGTCGATAAATATCAGATAATAATTGTTTTATTTTGGTTATGTCGTGTAAAATGTAAAGTATTATTACGTAGTCTTTGGCACAAAAACTGGCGTCAGTTGAAAAAATCGAGGAGAATCTCAGTTATTGAAATCTTGCAGCAAATTTGGCAAAATTCCAGTTCAGTCGGATACTAAGAAACTGCTCTATTGTAAGTACCCAGAGAAAGTGACCAATCAACGCAAAAATATTTCAGAAATACCGTTAAGTTGTATTTAAAGCTTCATCAAATTGGAAAATAATGAACCTAATCCAGTTGCCAATCTCTTCAAGCGATTACGTTACCGATACTCTAAAACACATATTTACGAAACTCAAGAAAATAATTGATGCAGTGAACAATCTACTAATAAAGGAGTACAATTTATTCTACAAAATAATATTTGCACGTTTCAAAGCACAATAGAAAACACATTGTCTTAATGATAAACATTCTACTTACAACTGAGACTACAAAATGTTTTAAAATACCAACCATAGTAAAAGCTCGTTTGCCTGCTGGCGCGCATTCGTTTCCAATGTCTATGTAAAAGCCTTTATATTAACCAAGAAGCTGGAAAAATATTACTTTTTGATTTGACTTGAGAAAAGCCTTGAACATTTAATGCGAAAAGCAGAAATGATACACGCAATTCTACCTATCGACAGGGAGTTGAGATGATGCACTTGTGGGTTTCACTGAAACGTTGGTTTACTGTATGATATTGTTGATACGGACTGCGTACATGTCTGGAAATCTTTGACTTTTGGCATTTTATGCAACATTTAGCCCAATTTCTAGAGTCTTTCCTGATAGATGGCCAAATAAACTTTGAAGAGATTAGTTTTACTGTAGATTTAATACCTGGGTGTGCCAGATCATGAACATGATGAAATACTTGTTTTCTAAAATCAGGTGGTATGTATGGTCGTTTTGTCTCATGGGACACATCGCAGTATAAAAAGCGATCGGATCCAACAATAGGTAATTTTACTAACTGTAAAGAAGACTCTGGAGATGAGAGCATATCTTTCAGTTCGGTATCAAATTCTTGAGCTTGGGCTATTTCTTCGTAGTTAATTTGTGAACCTATTTGTAATTCCTCTACTCTTGATAGTGTATCTGCTACGCAATTATCCTTTCCTGAAATGTGTTGGATGTCCACTGTGAATTGTGCAATGAATTCTAGATGCCTTTGCTGACGTGGAGAAGCTTTTTCCAGCTTTTGACAAAATGCGAATGTAAGTGGCTTATGGTCCGTGAATAATGTGAATTCTCGGCCCTCCAGCAAGTATCGGAAATGCTTGATGGACGAATAAGCACTTAAGAGTTCTCTGTCGTAGGTGGAGTAATTTTGCTGTGTTGACGTTAAACGTGCCGAGAAAAATCCAATTGGCTGCCAGTGTCTGTTACTGAACTGTTGCAGGACTCCTCCTATTGCTTTATCAGAAGCATCCACCATTAGAGCTAGTTTTGCTATCTGTGATGGATGAACAAGCGTTGCTGCTGTACGAAGCTGCTCTTTACATGTTTCAAATGCATGTGAAGCTTCATCTGTCCACTCTATTTTTCGGTTGTCATTTTTCTTACTGTTGACTAAATAGTTGTTAAGAATTGATTGGTTATGAGCAGCATGGGGAATAAAACGTCTATAGAAATTGATCATACCTAAAAATCTTCGTAGTTGTTTCACCGTTGTCGGTCGTTCCATGTCTGTGATAGCCTTAACTCTGTCATCAGTTGGTTTGATGCCTTTGGCTGAGACGATGTGACCCAAATACTTAACCTCTGGTTGGGCGAAAACGCATTTACTGAGTTTAAGTGTTAGTCCATATTCGTGTAATCTTTGGAAAACCATCTCAAGATGTTGGAAGTGTTCCTTGCGATTGTGCGAAGCAATGAGAATGTCATCAATGTAAGGGAAACAAAAATCAAAACCACGAAGCACAGAGTGGATGAATCTTTGAAACGTCTGTGCAGCATTTCTAAGTCCAAACGTCATAAATGGGAATTCATATAATCCAAATGGTGTACAGATTGCAGTTTTTTGAATATCTGACTCTTCCATGGGTAACTGATGGTATGCCCGGTGAAGGTCTAAGGTAGAAAACATAGTACGTCCTTCCAGCTGATGAGTGAAATCATGCAGATGAGGTAAGGGGTACCGATCGGCTTGTGTAGCGGCATTTAGGGCTCTGTAATCACCACATGGTCTCCATGAACCGTCTTTCTTCTTTACTAGATGTAAGGGGCTGGACCATGAGCTATTCGAGGGGCGACAAATGCCTCGCTCAAGCATGTACTCAAATTCAGCCTTTGCAATCTTCAATTTATCGGGAGGTAATCTACGAACCTTGGAAACAACTGGTGGGCCTCTTGTGACTATTGAGTGAGTAACGTTATGTTTTATTTGAGCTTTATTTAGACTAAAATTTTCCGACGTTATACTTTTGAATTTTTCTAAAAGAATAAGAATGTCAGCATCCAGATTATCGGAATCAAGTGGAGTCAATGATGATGACGGTCCTTTTATAATTTTAGCTGGTGCATGAAGTGAAGTCAAGGGATCGATTAAACGCTTTTGCCTAATATCCACGAGAAGACCAAAATTCCGCAGGAAGTCTGCTCCTATAATGGGTCTTGTAACATCAGCTACAATGAACTGCCAGTCAAATTTTCTCCTTAAGCCGAGATCTAATCTAAGTAATTTAGTTCCATAAGTGTTAATTGGCGTTGAGTTGGCGGCAAATAATTTAAATTCAGAAGGAGTTCGCTTTCTTGATTTGGATGGAATAACGGACACATCGGCACCTGTGTCAATTAAATATTTTTCATGAGTAGATTTGTCATATAGAAAGAGGCGGCAATTAACCCGACCGTAGTCCTTGGCCTCTTCAAGGGATCGGTCAACTAGTTTTCCGATTCTTCTTGGCTTCCAAATTGGCAAGGTTTCACACATTTTGTTGACTTATTTCCGAATTTGTAGTGGTACCAGCAATATTTGTGCTCTGCAGAACGCGATCTGGATCTATTATTCCTCCCTCGGAAATTTCCAGACCTGCTACGGGGTCGGTGGCGGAATGAGAGGTTGTCAATTTTTTCTGCCAGTGATGCAATATTAGCCTCCAACGCATCTATTCTTTTGCTTGTAACACCTTCCATGGAGGACGAACAAGTAGGGACAGTGCCACTTTTTGTGACTGAAAATGCTTCTGAAGCTTTATAAACACTTAATATTTTGTCGGCCATTTGTGCAATGTTGTCAAGAGAGTCATTACTTATTGACAAAATAGCTTGAGCGTGTTGCGGTAGGCGCTGAAGCCATAGTGATTTAATTACTTCTTCCGATATGGAGCTTCCAGCTAAACCTTTCATGTGACGCAACAAGTCCGAAGGACGTTTGTCCCCAAGGTCAATGTCAGTTAACAGTTTTTTAATTCGTGATTCTTCTGTGTCTGTCAATCTAGCCAATAACGCATTCTTGAGAACATCATATTTATTCGCGTTAGGTGGCTCAGATAATATATCGATGACAAAGTCTAACACATTTTCATCCAATGCTGCGACAACAGTATTATACTTCGTTAAATCGTTCGCAATGCCACTGTTCGAAAATTGGGCCTCTAACTGGATAAACCACAACTTGGGTTTGTTTTTCCAGAACGCTGGTGGTTTCACAGCTACTCTACTTATTTCCTGTTCAATATCAACATTTCTATCTTGTTTATTCATTAACTCCTTACTTTGTTCCAAATTTAATTTCTCCTCTGTCATGTTGACGAAAAAAAAATGGCGCAGTAATGAAAATGACGGTGTAGTAATGAAAATGGCGAAAATATTTTTACACTTTTAGCATAAATGAAACTATTACTTTAATCACTTATTGCAGTTCTAATCACGTCCTTGAGTCACCAGATGTGGGTTGGTCGTAAGGATGTAGTTGAATATGTACTTTACAATAATAACCAGACGCCTTTTATCAGAGTAGTAAGAACGACTAAATTTATTTACAAGATTCGTATCTATCAGTATATTGTTGCTACTCGATACAAACAAAAGTTACTATACAAAAACTATCGCCGGTAAAGGCTTAACTAAAGTGGGGACGCCACACACTAAATACTGAATTAGTTTGCTAGAAGCCTTCTTGATTTATGCGAAAAATGTACCTTAAATTGAAATGAAAAAGCGCTCCCAATCGAACTTTTTCGAATATCGTTATAAATTATAGCCTATATGTTATTCTGATGCATAAGCTACATTATGGTAAAAGTTTCATTAAGATCCGTTCAGTAGTTTTTGCGTGAAAGAGGAACAAACATCCATCCATCCATCCATCCAAACATCCAAACATCCAAACTTTCGCATTTATAATCTACTTATATTAAAAACTGAGTATCTTTCTAACTATCTTTCTTTCTATCTTTCTAACTATCTTTCTATGTCACGCTTCTTTCTCCTGAACGCCAATGACCTGAAAGTCGAACCAGGTACCGATAGATAGGTAATTTTTCAGGCTTCATTAGTTTCAATTGATATAATTATAGGATTTTAATTAGCGGAGATATCAATTAATAAGTAGTCAAGTTTGAAGCGATTAAGCCTAATAAATGATTAAATATGAAATCCATTCTTGCAAACCGTCGTTGCTATGAAACAGTATAATAACAATGATAATGAGAATTTTGAATGAAGGCTTAACTAAATCAAACACGAAACTCATAAGCGGGCCACTTACGTAGAATTTTTATCGCTAGCTACTGGTAATATTTTGAAACATTTATTTGTTGAAGAGCCATCTACTTATATTAAAAACTGAGTATCTATGTCTGTTTTTTTCCTTTGAGCGAGCTGAACTTACTGAAACTTTCCTCACCATCTTGAAGGCGTGAAGCATCTCAATAATTCGAATGATTTTTTTTTTATATAGGAAAAAAGTAAAGGCGTGAAGCGCCTGCAAGCGAGCCGCCTTGGCGGGGAGTAGTTTCTTTAAATTTTTTTCTCACTACTTTCAGGGCACGAAGTGCCCGTGCAACGCCGGGCCACGTGCGTGGTATGTCTTGAAATCGAATGAACATTAAATTCTATCAAATAATATAACTTCAGAATGAGGTAAAAGTTAGAGAGGGGGGACTTATGCATCAACATGCCGCAGGAAGCTAATCTAGCTGCCCTGGCAGCTAGTAGTATTAAGATATTTCGTTGATAATTTGATAATATATTTCCTCTTGCACTTTGTTTAAAAGAAATTTGGCGATAAAGGAGACCGAAAAGTTCATTCACACTAAAAAATTCTTAATTAGTACTGGATGGGAAATTTATTACCAATTTGGCATGTTCCAAGTTACGATAATTCTTCTAAAAGTTGCTTTAAAATGTAAAAAAAAAAAAAACTCTAAAAAGTAAATGAGTTTGTCAAGAAGAAATCCGTTTTATTCAGCTTGTATTGTTGTCCATTTGTCATCAATTATTTTTGCCGTCGTTAATCCTTCTTAGAAGAGTTTTTTTTTTATTGGAATGAACTTTTAACTAAAATGTGAAAGTAATTTTCACCAAATGTGCCGATAGGGATTTCATTTTCAGAGCGTCAAAAGTTGTGCACACAGTACACGACACCCAGGGCCGGATTATTAAATAGGCAACGTAGGCCTATCGGCCCCTATGTTTTAAAGAGGCCCCGAGAAATCCTGAAGATATCTTTTTTTAACTTTAGATGGCACTGAGCTAAACGTTAAGAACATTATTTGATGCAATATGCGAATAGAAATTAAGTAAATGTTTATACTTCCATGCAACTTCTTTCTCATCACCAGGACATAATTTCTACTAAAAGAGGTGCAAGAGCCCAAAAGTACCCACAACTTATTTTATCGCTTGAATAGCATGAATTTCGTCTAAAATAATAAATTTCGTAAGTGGAGGAGATTTACTCCTGATGCAAATTAAGCCTTGCTCACCATTAACACTATTTATACCTATAACATAATCAATCATTATGATTGGTTATGTATTCCATAATAACAATTTTAAATGATTAAAATATATTTGCGCTATATATATATGAGTTATTTGAAATCTCCTTTATCAAACCCATATGACTAAGGGGCCCCCTCATTTCAAATGCCTATGGGCCTCCAAATCTTTAATTCGACCCTGACGACACCAAGAAGTTAGTGTTACTCTCGTATTTACAAAGCCTCTATTAGCCAGGGTTCCTCAACGAGCCATGTAGCACCCTTATGGGCCCCAGAAAATATTAAGAGGAATTTTTGAAACTAAGGGGAGCCGTGAGCTTTGTGAAGAGGGTCACGGTTGAATTTTTCTGGAACTTATAACACTGGATAAATTTTAAATAAATGTTTTAGGAGTTTTTTCCCTAAGATGTATAAATTGTTACGGTTGAAATTGAGAAAAAAATGCCCGTAGATTTAACATTGATAAAGTTTGGATTGAAGTTGACAGATTGGATGATTTTAGTGCCTTGGGTGGCGGGTTTTTGTTCGTTCAAAAAATGAGTTTAGATTATTTGTGTGTATAGGTTAGAGCGAGAGTCGATTAAATATATGGCGAATATGGATGTTAGTCCAGTGTTTGTACGAAATGGGAGAAAAAACTAAAATGCAGTGTTGAGTTGAATCATTTAATTTAGTCTTATTACTTTCTTCTATATCTAATATATAGAAGAAAGTATTGGTTTCGTGAAAATTTTCGAATGTCGAATTTTGACGGATTTGCACGTTTTGAGGTGCGCTGAGTCCATTTCGACCATTTTTAGAAAATGTCTGTCTGTCTGTCTGTCTGTGTGTGTGTGAGTCTGTATGTGTGTGACCAGTTTTTGTGGCCGCGCTAGAGCAAAAACTACTGAATGAAATCGAACAAAAATTTTTTCACATATGTACCACCATGTGAACTGGTGCACCTGACTTTTTTTAGCGAATTCCTCCAAGGGGGGTGGAGCAATCGCACGTGTTCTGCGCGGGGGTGATTGCTATATCTCAGGAAGTAACTGGCGGAATCAAACGAAAATTGGTCCATAGATAGACCCTACTGAGTACAGGTGCTGATTCAATTTGTTTGTCAATATCTTGAAGGGGGGTGGAGCAATCGCACGTGTTCTGCGCGGGGGTGACTGCTATATCTCAGGAAGTAACCGGCGGAATCAAACGAAAATTAGTCCATAGGTAGACCCTATTGAGTACAGGTGCTGATTCAATTTGTGTGTCAATATCTCAAAGGGGGTGGAGCAATCAAAAGTGCTTATTTTGTCACTGCACCTACTGTATCTCGGGAAATATTGCTGCGATTTGAATGAAATTTGGAATAACACTAACCCAATATGGAAGCAAGCATCGATTAAATTTTGGCGCCAATCGCCCCAGGGGAGGGTGGGGTGATTTTTGCGCTTAGTCAACAATGCGAAAAATTACTTCATTAAAAAATCGCTTTCACGCTATTTAATTATCAAAACAGCTGAAAACTTTCAATGATTTGAAATTTTTAACTGTTGCCAATTTCTTTTTACTAACAAACAAAATGTTTGCAATTTATCTAAACAAGGCTTTTGCAATGATTTCCAATTTCGCTCATTGATTCTGCATTTGCAGGGTTATTACGATAATTGGGAAATTGGCGCTGTCTCCAACTACTCGGGCGAGTACGTATTTTATTTTGTAACCGGAATTCATAAGATAGATATAGAAGAAAGTTTCGTGACGGCCACGACAGCTAGTTTTTGAAAATATATTGAGTGATATTAAGTAATTATAAATCAGTTCTGCAGTTATAGAAAACATTATTTTAAAGAACTCACTTTTTTGTAGGGTCGTAGTTGACGAATTTTTGTTCAACCAGGGAAAAAAGTAAGTTTAGATTGCTTATCCAACTTTATTTCAAAAACAGATATTTCTTTTTTTCTTTCTTTTTTAAAAGTAATTAAATAACATATTTTTTTAAATTTGTTTAATTTTTATAACAGCACACAACAAATATTTCGCAGACCGATGCTCCTCACCTCCCCAACTACGGCCTTACAGTCAGTACAAATCACTCATTTCTTCAAGTTAAATAAGTTTCCACAGTAAAGTAGATCGAATTTTCGCTAAGTGCGCAAACTAGCAAAAAGAAAGCTCAAATAACATCGTCCAATTTCTGTGAAAAGCGCTCACCTATTTCTCAGAAAACAATTGCATAAGTATGATTGAAATATCATCTTGTTTTTTGGGGAAGTGTCTAGACTCTAACTTAATGAAGGGATAGAGCGTATTCATTTTTCTAATTATCATTTGAAATGCTATGCTCGCCGCTTTGTCCATCTTATTTTTGCGTCACTAACTAGCTTTGTTACGCGCACGTCAATTACGCTGCATTGTTAGTCATCTAAGAAAAAATGGGATATCTTGTTAAGTAAAGTATTGGTACAATCAAAAAAAAAAATTGCGTACGATCTGAAGTATGATTACACAACAAGTAAAGGTAATATGTATTACCTACGCAATCATATCCGAGGTGCAAAATAGGCTTCGTTATGAAGTAACAAAACAATTTTTGAAAAACGAACATCCAAAGTCGCTTTCTACCTTGTTTTGCATTAAAAAGTATGAGATAAAGCAATTACGTAATTTCTTGACTGCAACACTCAAAATTGCAATTGCTCTTAATATGTTACTAGCTGCCAGGGCAGCTAGATTAGCTTCCTGCGGCATGTTGATGCATAACGTCCCCCCTCTCTAACTTTTACCTCATTCTGAAGTTTTATTTGATATAATTTAATGTTCATTCGATTTCAAGACGTACCACGAACGTGGCCCGGCGTTGCACGGGCACTTCGTGCCCTGAAAGTAGTGAGGAAAATGTCAAGAAACTACTCCCCGCCAAGGCGGCTCGCTAACAGGCGCTTCACGCCTTTACTTTTTTCCTGTATAAAAAAAATCATTCGAATTATTGAGATGCTTCGCGCCTTCAAGATGGTGAGGAAAAGTTTCAGTAAGTTCAGCTCAGGCGCGGATCCAGAGCGGGGGTCATGGGGATCATGACCCCACCCCCCCCTTAACCGACCAAATATAGCAAAAAATTGCATTTTTGGGACTTATTTTACGAAAAAACTGCCAAACCACCCCATTTTTGCACAAAAATTGCACTTTGACCCCCCCCCTTTCCGAAAATGACCCCCTCCTTAACCAGAAGC
>JAXGGA010012286.1:0-39296 GCA_038373865.1 Uloborus plumipes | reverse complement strand
CGCATTTCTCATGGTCAGCAATATTTTCTTAGCATTAAATGACAATTTTTCTTTGACAAAAATTACTGGCTTAATAATACCTAAGCATATTTGCATAAAGTAGGGAGGGGAGAAAAATTATCCTAGGTATCCCAAAACAGTTACCGCAAATTTAGCGACATTTTAAATCGTCAAAGCGGTACGTTTTGAGTTCTTTTAGTTTGGGGAAAAAAAGCGATTATAAATTGTTTCTCAATATTTTTACTGGCCCAGGCAACGCCGGGTATTTTTGCTAGTATATGTATATTTTAGAAGGAAGATGGTGGAAAAATGAAAAAAAGGGAACAGTTCCCGATGGCTACTCTTTTCGATTGACTAGAGTTTCTTCTAGCTTTAGATTAGATTAGCTTTCAGGACTCCCTTAAAAGAAGACAATGGTATAATGCATTCAGGTAAGCTGCTGTACATTTATTTACATGCGATGTAGTAAGTTTCCCATACCGTCATATTTTGAATTTAAATGTGTTAAAATTCTAAGGATAAAAGCTCTTGCTCTTTTATAGATTTATGAAAATTGAATGTTTCTTATTATCTTTGTTTTTCACTACTTGTGATTAACAAGAAGTAAGGTTGGAGAGTTCCTGACTTGAGTTCAGCAATGAACTTCAAATGGTTGGTGACAAAATGTAACAAACAGAATCCTGGTAGTTAAAATAGCAAGATTTGTTTCATTTTATGAGAAAAACTGCAGTCTGTTTCTTCATTGTGAGAGAAAATCCCAAAATTTTTAAAGAAAAAAATCTTGAATTTTTGCTAACAAAGTGTTAAGTGTTTTACCATATTTTCCGAGAGGTAATCCAAGGTACCATGTACGTGCAGTTTTTAGTTTCGCATCTTGTTTTTAGTTATTTCCCAGTGTCAAATCTGTGCAAAAACTGCTGAAAAAAATTCAACGATTTTGAGAACATTTTTTGTTTCCATAAAGTTTTTCTGTAAGATGAAATCGAGAAAAAATTCATTGTCCCCCCTCCCGCTTTGGAAAATTGTGAAATGACTTGTCTGCATGTAATGATTTTACGTATGTATGACAAAATTTGTTGGAAGTTGTTTGTTAAGAAATTTGATAACAACTAAATTCTTTCACTGAATTTCCTTTTTATGTCGTAATGAGTGAGCGCATATTACATGTGCATGTTGTCAAATTATGAGAGGATATCGGCAAAAAAAAGGCAGATTTGATAGTGCAACTTTTTCTCGTCTATCACAAGATTTTCTGTTTTTTTCTTTGGTGGCAGGAATTTATTAGCAAAAAAATAAAAAGAATTATGTCCCACAACTTGTGAACTAATATTTAAAATGGACATAATTAAAAATTTACTTAATACTTTTAATAGTGTAATGGAAAAAGGAATTAGATGAGGATACCATTGCCTCAAGTAGGCAATGGCATAGTTAAGAAAAAAAGGGGAAGGGCAGGGGTGATAAAGCTAGTTTTAGCTCTTTTTTATTGTCAAAAAAGGAAAGTATCTGGGTTTCGAAGGAGGATAGTTCCCTAAATCCCCTCTCCCCCTAGATTTGATCCCTGACAGTAAATATCAAAAGAAAAAAAAAGAAATATTTCTTTAGAAAGTTGCTTTTTTTTTTTTCAATTTAAATTTCAGCACATGAATAACAAATTAAAAGTCTTTTATAAGAGGGTACGGAATGTGTTATCTGAAACTCTCTTAAACTCTAGGGGGAAAACTTGATCTGTTGTATATTGTCTACATATGTGTGATGAGTTGAAGATAAAATTCTACTTCCGTGAATTCTTTTCGGGGCCCCCAGAGTCCTGGAGGCCCTTAGCATTTGCGACATGCTAAATCTGCCGCTGTCTGATCTCCCATCGAGTGACTTCAATCTATTTCTAACTTTGAAGAAGAATCTCGGCGGAAGGCGAGTTTTGCAGTCAAACAAATTCAGAGAGAGAGGTCAATGCAATGCTGATGTCAAACAAGCTGTGAAATATTTCTTCCGCATGCGAATAGTTGAGTTTTTCCTGGATTGCTCTGCGAAGCTTGTCAAGCAGTATGACAGATGCATCAATATCTTTTGTACTTATATATAAAAATAAAGTTATGTTTTATCTATAACTCTCATTCTATTTTTTAACTTTCAGACATAACTCTGAGTACAATCAACAGGAGAAACATATTTTCCCGACTTACTTTTGTACGAAAGCACTTTTTAGGGTTTTGGTTGCGGGGTCAGTGTTAAGCCTACAATGTTTGTTTTTCTCACTAATTCCCAAATTACATTTATTAACCTAAACATATGAAGCATTTTCATTCATTGTTAGTTGTTGAAAGCACTGAGCAGAAATTTCTGCAATAAAAAAGATTATTTTTTGGCATGAAAGTGTATCGATTATTTTATGCAGTTTGTACTGCAACAGCATAGATTTTATCATTTGCAATAAAGATGCTTTTAAAACAGTCGAGTCTCAATAGCTCGAAGCCCTCAAGAGCCATCTAAAAGCTTTGAGTTATAGGAAGTTCCCGCAGCCTTCTCGAATGTTTAGGCCCCCCCCCTCCCCCAAAATGGAAATAAAGGAATGTTCAAGTTATCAAGACTGAACTGCATACAATTAGGTCAAAACTATAGAATATAAGTCAATTGTTCGTAAAATCAAAATACTTTGCTTGGAAGAAAATTTATTATTGTTAAATCTTGCTATCTGGAGTAGTTTTCAGTAATAAATCAAATTTATATTTTATCAGAAATTAATTTTGCTATAAACTCAAATACATTTTAAAGTGGGTTAAGTGAAACTACTGTATCAAAAATCTTCATGAGTAAAGCTTGACTATTTATTTTTGAAACCACTCTCTGTTAAAAAAAAAAAAAAAAAAAAAGCATTCTCTTATTCTTTAATTTCACTTTGGAGATCATCGTACCATTGGTTTGGTTTTGAATCATTTACGGAAATAATTTGACGTAATTTTTGCTATTTATTTTACTGAGTCAAATGCTTGTTCTATTTGCTTGCTCTTATTAATCCTGAAATTTAAATCGTTTAATATATCTTCGGAAATGTAGAAATATTGCCATGTGTAAAACCCCATTAAGCTGCAGTTTTTTGCATTAATACGAATATCATAAAAATATCATTAGTTCATGTTAGCTACAAATTGATAACGCTGTCTGCTTAAGAAGTTGATGTATAAATACAGCACCGATAGGCCGACAGTAAGCGATTTGATTGGTTACAAAGTTTCTGCCCGTGACAGATTTTCTGCAGTATGAATTGACAACCGTTTTTCCCGGCCCGGGTGACGTCACTCCGTGTCCGGGCCGTTTTCCGTCCCCTGGCTTCATCCTCCAGTGTGCTATTATTGAAGGTTTCCCCGGATGGGGACATGGCTATTGTTCATCGCAGGATTGATTGCGAATGGCCTGGGCACTAAAAATTTTTAATTTAGTAAAAAGTTTAAATATCAATTTCCTCTCAAAAAGATAGTTGTACAAATTTCTTTTCTTTTTTCATTGTTTTGTTTGTTTGTTTTAATGCATGTACAAATAAATAGTTTTAAATTTTCCCTTGGTTCTTTTCTTTTTTTTTCACTAATTCAAAATAATAATAAAATAAAACAGTAAAAAATACGAATAATAAAAAGAATAAATAAATAAATTAAATAAAATAGAGAAGTAAAAGGCTCCAAGCCAGAGTGCATAAGAAATAAATCGAGTTGTGAAGTGGGGAGAGTGGCCCCACAGTAGATCCACAGACCCCACCTCGACATTGATACTAGGCTAGCAGAGCACGAGGCCTGCGAGAATTTGCTGGATCCAACGGGTCATACATGGATCATACAAAGGTAGGTTGTCCAGAAGGGGATTGCCCACACGAGGGATGTTAGTGTGAAATTTCTTGGCGAGCTTTTTGCAGAGGACGTCCCTAGGCAGCCGCTCAGAACAATAGAAAGCTATCCTACTGGGTTGCCAGCTAGCGTGCTTTATCGCACTTTTGGCAACTTAGTTGTTCTTCAAAAAATTAAAGTTTTTTCCGAACTGCCGTTGCCAAAATATTTTCAAATGTTGAAATTTCTTATAAAATAGAAATGCCACATTGCCATTCGTAAATACAATCTTGCATTTTAAATGTGTGTGGGAGGAGAAAAATTAATAAATGCATGAAAAAACTTCAGTGTTATAAAATAAAGCTTTTCAGTGAATATTTGAAAATTTTAAACAAATTCAACTTCTGACAGTTTTCTTTTTAATGCAGGAACATTTAGGGACTGTATATTTTGTCTCTAAAAATATAGTTGTCCCATTCTTGGGGGATGTTTAGTCTGATGAATATAATCATCAAGCCGCCCCCCACCTAGAAATTACTACGTCCGTGCTTTTACCGCCATTCTTTTAATAAAAGTATAAAAAATTTTGTTTCTTTGGTCATTAATGAATACGTTATTAAAAATGTCAAATTTGAGTAACTTTAATCTGCTATGAAATTCGGAAAATTTTTAGACATAAATGCAATATTTCAAAATTTAAATGCCTGATTTTCCCTTTTCATTAGATGTGCTTAGTGTGCACCCACGTGTTTTATCTATTTGGATAAACTTGGAGTTCTGTTCAGCAAATTGAAAATTTTCACTCTCCCACAAATTAACGTTCAGGGTTTCCCAGGTTGAGTGTATTGTCACAGATAGTTTTTCCACATAATTTTCCCCAAGTTCCAGTCTATTGCTGCTCTTAATATGCCTCATCACCCGGGGGGGGGGGGTATATGGCACTAGTGTTCAGAGTCTCTTGTTGGGAAGAGGGGGTACTGTTTAGCATTTAAAATTTAAAGGGTGCGTCATCATTCTTTGGAGATGGGCACACTTCTTACAGAGCTGCATCACAGCAGTTACTAGATCATGTTGTTTATAAATGATGATATGCCTAATTGAAAATTTTTAAGTGCTTATGTAATGAGCCCCCTCACTTTACTGCAGTGCGGGAAACGTATTTCGATACTTTAAATTATTATTATAGAGATGGCACGAAGCGGAGTTTGGCCGAACACCGAAGCTTCGGCAAATACAGTGCGTCTCGAAATGATAGGTCCACCCACTTTTTTCAAAATTTCGACTCTTAACTGAGAATAAGAATCACTTTTTTTTTATAGTGATTATGTATCTGTAATTGTTATAACCATGTTTGGTGAAATTTCTTAAAAATAAATCATTTCTTCTTGTTTTATGCAAATTTTCATTTTCAGACCGTTTCAAAAAGATAGGTCCGCCTTCAGAAATTTTGCCCCAATCACGTTTATTTCCAAAAATTTGCATAAGTATCGTTGCTTAGTCTTACCACGGGATTATGCTTGCTGCTGTGGAGGTATTTAAACAAATTCGAAGAGCACTTTGTAGTCAAACAAAACGGATTGTCGTTGCAGTCTTTCGCTGGTTAAGCAGGGGAAATTGATGCATTTAAACAGTCTGGAAAATCGAATAGAGAAATAGGTAAGCTTTTAAACAGATCGCAAAGTGTTGCAAACAATTTTTTGCTATTTAGAAATACTTATAGCAGTAAAAAAATCATCTTTCCGCCCATCAAAAGCGACACCCCGACAACGAAGCACTGTCGTAAGGGACCTAAAATCTAGAAATAATGAGCATAGCCACTTTGGCCAAACAACTAAACCATTTAATATCAAAATCTACAGTCCACATAGCGGTAAAGAAGTTCGGCAATAGGGAACATGCACTATGTCACAAAATATGATTAAATTACTGTTATTTCATAGAATCGATGATGCTGATGCCGAAAATCAATTTTAAAATTCCAAAAAATCATTCACTTGAGCGTGAGAAGCAATTAAAAAGGGAGATTTTTGTAAACAATGTCACGTGACGAAAAACGCTCAGCCATTGGTCCACGTCACAGAATACGATTCTCCCAGTATCGCTCGCTGCTTTTGATGAGACAGTTAATACGTTTTTAACACGCTGCTTTGTATTATCGTTATATTCGGAGCCCGGATGGTAGTTCATTTTTTGGCGTTTTCTTCGTCTTAGTTCATTATACAAAGAGTTTTACAGTTCTTTAAACGTTGAAAAGTTTTTATTAACTTTTCAGGGCAATTTTTAATGTGTTAGCTCATTTATGAAGTTTGAGCCAATTTTTAAGCAGCTGTGTCTTCTTATCAGTTTAGTGATTTATAGTGTATAGTCATTGTTCACTTGAAAAGGGAAATGGGGGGGGGGTGCGGGGGATAAACGAAAGGTGCTCTGCTTCACAAAAGAAAAGGAGCGTAGTAAAGCTGGTAGATCAAGAACAGAACAGGTTTGCGTTCTTTGACTACATTCCAATCCTTTTCTCATTCTTTCAATCATTTTCTTGGAATTAGGTTTCTGGAGAGTTCTGATCACTGGAAAACACCAACATTTTTCAAATCGGAAACCTAAAAAAGTACGTGCGTTAATTCTCAATAAAAATGTCCAAGTGTTTACCACTGAAATATTTAAAATGTTTTCAACTTCAGCTGCATTTTTCGGGGGGTTTTGTTGCGAATTTTCGAAGCATGTTTAGTTTTATTCAGTCATCTAACTTCTGAAATGTAGTTATAATCAATGATTGATGCGGGGTTTTTTTTCTATATCTTCATATTTATTATTATTATTTTTTAAAGAATAAAATGACTTTTCATTTAAAATGATGGAAGAAAAATTCATTAAAAGGCAGGCCGATAATTGTTCAAAGTTGGCTAGCTGTACGCTGTATCCATTTTCAGAAAAACACCCCGATTTCATATCAGTAGAAATGAAAATAATTTGAGTAGTAAGATGAGTCAAAAGCTTAAATTTTTGCAAAAACAGGAGTGTTTAAACAGATAAATAATTGAGAAACAAAAAACAGTTAAAAAATATTTTTAAAGGGGGTTGGATGGGGGGTTGCTGGGGGGGACACCCTTCAGGGCGTGACACCCAAAATGTGTTAGAGTTTATGAAACTTCATAAAATTTAAAAATTTGCTTTCTTAAAAATTTCATTAAAATTTATTTTATATAGAATTTATGAAACGCAGAGCATCGATACCGTTGGGGGGGGGGGGCACCAAGTAACACCCATGCGTTGTTTGAATGAAACCAACCAAAAATGTATCTCACAACTTATGAAAAATGTACATGTTGAATTTCTTGAAAAATATCCCCATTGTTTTAAATTATATAGAATTCATCCAATGCAAGATCATTATTATTGATGAAAAGGGGGTTACACCGGGTGACATTAAAAATGTATCCAAGAGTGTGTGAAAAAAAATCTTTCTTTAAAAATGTTCCCACTATTTGAAATTTTATTTAATTTATCGAACAGAGGAAGGAGGAGTGTTGCACCCTTGTGCTATTTAATTGGTTTGAGGAGTCAATACCAGCTTCGATTGAGTTAAAAAAAAAACTCTTAAATTTTTTGATGAATTGTTAAAACGTAGATTTTTTTATTATTATTTGTTCATTTATTCAGATTATTTTCTACAGAGTAACAAATAAAAAAATTTTAATATATAATAGAAGTTTAGATTTATAAATAACATTTTAAAAAGTCATCATCTAAATTAAAATGTGCTTTAAATAAAACAAATTCTAAATAAATTTCTGATGAAATAAATCACAAACAATCCTCAAGAACATCCGAATTGCATTGCATTTTGATATTCTTGTAAAAACACGCGCTATGCAAAAATCAACTTCTTATATCTCGAAAAAATGTATTTGCTGTCAATATTTTTGTCGTTGAATAACAAAAATTGTATTCTTCTTTTCCAACCCCCCAGTTAACATGACTGACATGTGTCTCAAAGAATCTAAGCCCACGTTTTTACCAGCTAAATGTTTTTCATGTAAGTATTCTCTTATAGCTAAAAAAACATAAAACGGTTTATTTATTTAAATAAATAAATAAACCGTGAAGATTTGCGACTTGTAAAGGCTTAATAACTTGGCAGTATGTAAAACCTGTGCTTTGAAACTAGTATTTGGAATACATTGATTCCGTGATCCATTTCTCAATATCTGCTAGTGTGAAGTTCCGCATTGTACAGCAGAGCAAATGCTAGCAGAAGGAACGCAGGGAGAAAAGTAGTATTCTGTGACGTCACAAACTCATGGAGCGGCTACTTTCGTTTTTCGGGAGGCGTGGCCTAATCGCTTTTAAAACTCGTTTTAAATATGCTTAAACTGGCTTAATGGAGGTGTTATTGGTATGTTTCTGCACAGTTTTTCATAGTCTTTCATTTGCAAGTAAGTTTGAAAATCATGCATCTTCCCCATTTAGTTTACGGGAAAAGGAAAGCGGCTTCGAAATTGACTACAAAGCACAACGAAAAGAGATTGAAATTCGCGCATGCAGTGATGTCCTGGAAACAAGATAGGCATCGTGTGATATTCAGTGATAAGAAGGAGTTCAACCTGGATAGTCCAGATGGTTGGCATTATTACTGGCACGATCTGCGTAACGATAGACAGATATTCTCGAAGAGGTAAGCTGATGGTGGTTTCGTTATCGTGTGTGCCCGATTCAGAGGGACAGAAAAAACTGATATAGCATTTGTAGACAATCGTTTGAATGCTGCTGGCTATAACAAGCTGTTTGAACAATACTTTCTTCCACAATCAGAACCCATTGGGGGCCTATTCTTCATGTTCCAACCAGACAATGCTCCTCTGCACTCTGCAAAGTCCACTTTTGAATGGTTTCTGGATAATGTTGTACATATTATCGATTAGCCACCTTGCATCCCCGACCTGAATCCAGTAGAAAACATGTGGGGTATACTCGCAAGAGCGATATATGCAGCCGGAAGGGAGAGTACTGCAGACTTAAAAAAGGCTATTTCTCCCGAATGGTCAAAAATCGGGACAAATTGTTTGCAAAAACTTGTAGAAACCATGCCAAATAGGATTTATGAGCTTATTCAGAAAAAAAATCAGAAAAATTTCTTATTAATTCAACATTTATTTGATGTTTGACTCAGTGGACCTATCTTTTTGAAACAGCTGTTTCATCTAATTTTAGTTTCCCTCATTATTCCTATTATTTGTAAATTATTTATCAGCTATTTTACATTGAATGAAGTAATGTAGTTTATAAAATAGTACTTTTTACACAATACAACCTTTTTTTTACCAGCAAAACTTTCGTTTTTACTGGTGGACCTATCATTTCGAAACGCGCTGTAGTGGCCGAAGCTTCGGCTACGGCACATATTGAAGTTTTAGCATAGAACACATATAATAAATACATATAATATGATATCCCAGTATGAGTGAATATCCTTAGTGTTAAACAACATTTTCAGCTAACTGTCTCATTTTCTAATTAATTTCACTAATTAAAGGTTTTGTTTTTCGTTGTTTGTTTTGTATTGCTAGTTCAAGAAAAAAAGACTTTTCTGTTTTTTTTTTTTTTAATTGCAGCTAAGTAATATGAAGCATTATTTAGAATATGAAACGTATGTTCTGCAGTTGAGTTAATGTTTATAATAAAATCAACTGATATGATTTCAACAATTGATATGATCATATGATGGTATCAAATCAATCAACTGATATGATCATATGATGATCAAATATTAAATCATAGAATATTTTAACTACAAATGAGCTGCTATTTCATAATATGTTAATATTGTAATAGATATCTATTAAAATTTTGAAGTTCAGTTGACTGTGTTCGATTTTATGTACGTGCATTCTTCCTTTTTAAGTAACAAATGAAATCGAAACAAAATCTTTCGTCACAAGTGGATGTGCAAGGAAAGGAGGTGCCTCGGATAATAATTAATTAAAATGCAGCTTCAATTTAACTTTTTAATAAATCTAAGGATGCTTTACGATCGTGAACTATTATTAATAAACTTGATCAGTATATGCAAAATTTACCCAATATATTAATCAATTTATTTCAGACAGAAATTTTTTACGTATAAAAAACTCTGTTAAATAAAATACGACTAAAAAAAACTCCCTGTCAGATGTTGAAAATTGATAACTTTCTTGAAATATCAACACTAAAAAGGTTTCAAGAAATCCAAATTTCACCAACTTCATTTCAAAGCAACTAAAGTTGTTCCTAAGATTATTAACAAAATGTAATTTAATTAAACAATTTCTTTACAAGTTTCAGGTTAACTATAAAATACTTTTAACTATTGAAAAGTTTCTGGTTCCCAGGGTTCAATAATTTTCTTGTTTTATATTTTATAAGTGTATACAGCTTAAAAGACAATATTCTATGAAACAATTATTGAAAAACGCAAATTTACAGCATAAATTTTTATAGGCCGAAGCGGCCGTATCACAAATCATGCTTCGGCCAGACCGAAGCTTCGGTTAAATGGCTGAAGCTCTTCGTACCATCTCTAATTATTGCGGATTAAATGATCTTTAAAAGGGTGGTTTATTCCTTTTATTTTCGTGTTAAAAATCAATCTGAAGTAAAAAATAATTTTTTAATTTATTATTAATTTTTAACTCTGGTAAGTACTTGAGAGCGCAAAGCCTCTTTAATTTTGAAAGTGAGGGGGCAGTCACTTCCCCTTCTGCCTATGTGTCTTAAAAACTATGCTTTTTAAAAACTTATCAATTTGTTACACACGTAATAATCTGGACAATTGCTTTTGTACATAACTTTCACGGCAAGGCAAAAAAAAAAGTAAAAAGGGCTTTAATTTTTTTGTGACAATATTTATTGCGGGATAATACTTTTTACTTAGTTTCTTTCTTGATGGAATTAGTGACAAGTTTGAGCACCAGGTATAGTTTATAACTATGGACTTTTTTTTTCCATTGCTTTTCTTGGATGATTTTTCATCCCAAAGCTCACACTTTGTTGCTTTAAACAAAGCTTAAAATCAAGTTGTACAGGTTTACCCAAATTTTAGCAGTGAAATTCCTTTGTGAGAAAGGCACATAAAAACTACACATAGTAAAAACTTCTTTATTACTTTTTTGTAAATTCATACATATCAAAACTGTTATCATAGTTATTTTGAAAACATTTTTTAATTTTTTCTTTTAAGAGTTGTAAAACATCAAACAAATTTAAACATCAAAAGCTCCTAAACTTACAGAGTATAAAAATTTAACATGAGCTCCTATTTAATTTTACTTTCAGGAAATATTGGTAGAAATAACAATTCCACAACAACTCCAAAACTGCAGCAAATACACGGTTTTAACAGTAATTATAATTTGAAAAATATTCAGGGTGGCTACAGGAAAAACAAAATCATTTTCCCTAATTTCTAATGCAACCATTTTATCAACCTCTTGATACTATATTTTTACACTTCCTTGATACTTGGATACATCAGGTTTTTAACACCAATGTCAGGTATTATTTACACACCAAATGAAAAACAAAAACTAGAAATGCATGGTTTCAGACTGCGAATTTACAGAAAAAAAAGTTACATGAGTTCAATCTATTAAATAACTTAAAAACTCATTAACAAAAAGATTGTTTATCTATCAAGAACAAAAGAAATACATCCCAGGAAAACTAATCAATTAGTTGCAAAAAATGTTAATTTTAAACAAAATTAACATTTTGAACTTATAAAACTGACAGTTTGGAAAACAATTTAAAAAGGAGCAATAATAATGTGCTGATTTTTCTTTAAATTATGTAATTCTGAGTGAGTCATAAATTTTTTATTCCATGCATAAGCTACACAATACTTCATAACTTTGGTGGAAAACAAAATATTAGAGCAGGAAAATAATATAAATGATTTTAACAGTCACCAAAACAACACATTATAATGGCAATTATTAAGTATCATTAACATGGACATCATAAGATAAAGTTTACCTAAAAATCTCATAAACAAAAATATAGTTTGATGGATATCTACAATTAACCACTAAAAGGGCTTTATATCAGCCGAGTCCAGATTTCTAAAAAAACAGAGCTTTTAATGTGTAATTTCACGTCAAAGCCATGACTCTGTAATCCCATAAGAATTTCAAATTTAGTTTATAAAACTTTACAATAAAATACTCATGAAACTTTCATAAATGAATCAATCTTACAACTCTATTGTTTTTTCATGGGAGAAAAAGCTATTTATCAATCAAAGCAACTAAATAAAAAGACATTTGCAAGGATCATGCAGCACTTAGAGTTAGACACTTGAAGTGAAATTTAATAGCATTATTGACACTTTTCATATTTGTAAAAGTATTGGAGTAAAAAATAAACTTTAAAACAATTCCATCAACTTTTAAAATCTATTAATACATTAATGTTTATGAGAATGCTAAAATCTTTTTTCAGAGTATAGAAAACAGTTTTGCTTACAAAAGTGGTAAATACTGAATTTCAAAAAAAAAGTCAATTTGTAAATTTATACATGAAACATGCATCATAAATACTAACAAACATACATACATAACAGAGGTACGAAAAGAGTTAAATATCTTCAAATTTAAGTTAAGAAAAGCAATGAAGCATCCAAAAACAATTAACAATACTAATTATATTTTTCAGAAACATTTTCTGCTAAAATGAGAACAAAAATTATCATAAAATGGGGAAATGAATTACATCCCAACATAAACATCAGCACCTCTACATGTTTTCAATTTTAGCGGGAGGTACTCTCCTCAGCATCCTGTAAAAATGAACAATAATTATTAACCTGAGAGTGACAAGACTTATCAGATAGTTTATTACACAAACAGACAAAATAAGTGCACCTAGAATAAATTTGGTTAAAAAGTAATGCAACAATGAAAGAATTAATGCTACCCCAAGTATGAGCAGCAGACTGCAAAAAAAAAAAAAAAAAAAAAAAACTAATCTAATTTTAAAAGCCAATTACATTTGGCATTCAGCACCCCAGAGAAACCTGTACATTCCCAGCAACGAAAGCCAACTATAAAAAAAGTAATAAGCCCTGGAAGATAAAATTCCAAAACCAGGGGCGCATCTATCTCTCTCTCTATTGCAAAAATTGGTGAATAAAAAAAAATAAAATTTTATCCTACAGCTGAATTCAGATACAGTTCATATATTTTTTTTCTTCTCAGATCTATTTGAACTTTTATTACATTAAAAGCATGAAAAAGGAAATCCATCATAAAAATAAAGATATAAAGCTCACAAACATGAGCAACGAAGAGATCCCAGTACCTCCTTATTTGCCTCAATTAAATGGCTGAAATAGATTATTAAGTTCAAATAAGAGACATACACAAATTGTAGTTACCTGTTTACACAACTCACAGAACCAATTTATACCAATGTCAAGTGAATTTTGCTGCACACATCTTGAATGGAATGATGATAAACAACTTTTATATCAATGCTAGCTGCAGAACTGCCACATGCATAACCACGGAGTAGAAAGAAGGAGAGAAATGTTCTACGGATGCGCTAGTTTGAAAGTGGCAACGAATTCTCACACGCCCGCCAGAGGACGCTAGCTGAAACGCTCCCTACTTCCTACGGGATTCAATGTAAATGATACTGAATCTGTCCTCTCTTTAAATGCTGCTATGGGAAAGAAAAAAAAATTTTTTCAACTGGATTTTGATGTAAATCTTCGACTGACATTATGAATTAAGTATGATTTTCATCCCACGAAAATAGGAGCCGTATTTTTTGAGAAATAGGTTTAATCGAATGCACTTACCAACTTGTCAAATCTGACAGAATCAGTCATTTTTTAAAGACTGCTGTTGGCAAGAGTTTTTTTTTTTTTTTTCAACTGGATTTTGGTGTAATCGATTGACATTATGAACTAAATATGACTTTGAAGCTCTCTAAATTGTGATAAATTATGCATGTGGCAAAAAATTAATTATGTCGGTACTTATTTTTTTTTATTAATTAAAAATATTTAGTAGACAAAATAATTATTATAGACTATATTTTCATATTACCTTCTTTTTTACATGTTCATATTTTTATTTAATTACCATTTGTAATCAGTAATTGAAAAATTTATTTATTCATTATTATTATTTTTCTTCGTTTTACCTAATAATAGGAAATTTTATATTTACATAATTTTTACTATTAAAAATATATTCATTGGCTTAATTTTCGAATTTTTTTTATCTTTTTTGCTTAAACCTAGAATAATATAATGTATCTCTAACCAGGGGTGCCCACAGGGGGGGGGGGGATTATGGCGCATGTTGCGCCATAAAAATTTTTTTGGGGGATTTTTTAAAGCTAATTAATTAATTTATTTATTTAAATTATTGATTAATTTATTTTTAATTAAAATTATGGGCTGATTTGTTTTGAATAAAAATTATTCATTAATTAATATTTTTAATCCACATTATTTTTTTTCTTTATTATTTTATTTATTTATTTATTTATTTTGTGTGCGTGTGAGTGTGCTTGGAATGTCTGGAAAAGAAAAAAAGCGATTCTGTTCTACGTATAATTAGTATTTTTAGAAAAATAATAATAAATAAAAAAGTAATATTTACAATTTAAAAAAATAAACAAATATTAAAAAAAAAAATAATAATATTTTAAAAAATAAATAAATAAAAAAGAGGGGTAAAAAAATAAAAAGCACAAGAGGGTTGGGAAACATTTTGGGGAGGGGGGGATTTGCGCCATTGAGCTTGGGGGGGATAGGCACCCCTGTCTCTAACCCCGTTTAAAATACACAAAAATCATATTTTAAGACTTAAAAATTCTTTCCAGAAATTTTTGTCTCTGAATTTTTCCTCTGTGTCCTTGCTTCAAATTTTTTTATCATGTTTTTTTTCACTTAAGATTTGAAATTGACATTATGAATTAAATGTGTTTATTCCCACGGAAGTGAGTGCCGTATTTTTTAAGTGATTTTTTAAGTAGAGATAGTCGTAAAAGCTTAAATTATGATACAAAATATATTTGACGCTCGTTATAGTGACCACTCGTTATAAAGGCTCCCAATATTACGACCGGTGGGAAGCCCCCCCCCCCCCCCAACTTTATCCCAATATACTCTATGTTCTACCTCTTATAGCGACGACTCGTTATAAAGATCTTTTTGTGGGGACGGAGATGGTCGTTATATCGAGCGTCGACTGTAGTATAAATTTCGTCATTTCTATTTTACATGCAGTTTTTCTTATAAATGGCAGTGACCAGGACCGTCACTAAATCACAAAAGTCAGGGAGTGTAAAAAATCGGCTGCCCCTAAAGTACCGTAAAATGGGGTTAATCGGAACACTTTTCAGCTTTGATTGTAAAAAAAGTAGTTAAAAGATTTTTTTTAATTTAATTTTTTGGGTAAAAACTTCGGTCTTGCTTTACTTTTGATATTATAAGCGAAGACAAAGCATTTTGAACAGTTATTATTAAAATATATAGGAAATTATGGGTGTTCCGAATCACCCCGCTGATAGGGGTCAATCGGAACACTTGTTAAAATTTTTATTTTTTTCAATTTAACCTGTAATAGGTCTCACAAACATGAGTAATATTGATGGGGTAGAATAAGAAGAGATAATTACTGTCAAATAAATGCATAATTTCAATACCAGTAAACGTGTATAATTTGTCAAAATTCAAAATAATTTTGAACTTATGAAAAATGAAAAGTAATTTTAAGAAGTACTTTTGAATTGAAATACAAAGATTTAACATGAATGGAAGTCACTCATGTCGTCCACAAATATGTACTTGTCCTTAAAACTAGCAATTGTGACTTGGCTTAAGTTTTTTTCATAACATCTCCTGGGATGAACTCTGCCTTTTCTTTAGTTTCTTGAAATCTCTAGGTTTTGAGGATTGTCGTGAAAGCTTTTTACGCTTATTCATCACTGTCTGTGTGCTGGATTTTTACTACATAAAGTCTATGTGACTTTCCCCTCGTATTTTAAGTAAAAAGAAGTCTCCTGGAGAAAAAATCTTTTGAAATCTGCAACTATTTGTCATTCTAAGATCTAGTTGCTCACGAGAAGGGATAAACAGTAAAAAAACCTTGTCCATGTCTTGATTAGAAGAATTGGGGTTAGAATCTTAATTTTTCAAACAGTTTCCTTCAAATAAGTTTGAATTGGAACAACAGAACTAAGTGTTCCGATTCACCCCGCAAATTTTTTTGCTATGCCATTTTTCAGAATTCTTCATTTTTATGACACAATTTATAAAAAATGTAAATTCTAATGCGGTATTCTGTTGTTCAGATACATGTATAATTGAAACATACCACTCTTAGTTTTGAAATATAAGAAGGTTTAATCTTGCATATGAAGTTTTGCAGTCTATGGAAATGTGATGTTTTCTAGCGTTCCGCGTGCAGCCCTCCTTAGAAGCCAATAGCGTTGCCAGATTGACAAAAGTAATTTTTTTCTACTCCATATGATCTTACCTTATTAAAAAAAAAATTCATGGTGAAAAAAACCCAATAGTTTATTAATGAAGAATTTCGTTGCACGGTCGGGAAGTTTTGTTCCGATTGACCCCGTTGTTCCTATACACCCCATTTTACGGTAGTTCATTATTATTATTTTTCTTAGTTTTTACCTAATAATAGGAAATTTTATATTTATATCATTTTTGCAATTAAAAATATATTAATTGGCTTAATTTTCGAAATTTTTTCTTCTCTTTTGCTCAAATCGAATAAGTTTTAAGCCATTTGTGCCTAACCTATGGTCTGTGAGCCAAATGGTGTGTTTATTATTATTATTATTTCAACGTATATAATTATTTGTTATATATTATTAATTTTTTTTTAATTTTAATATTATTTTTTAAACACATTATTTTCTTTTTTTTTAATATATTATTTTCTTTTTTTTAACCTATTATTTTCTTTTATTTTTAAATTATAACTATTATTTCTTATTTAAAAAATTCTGTGCTACGCCACTGAAAGTTATCATTTTATCATGACTAAGGCAGGGATTTAAGTGAAACAGGCAATCGCAAATTACAATCGCGACTGGAAATGAATTACATTAGAACGTTTCTTGATAAAAACATCGTGACATCAGCGTGAAGTTTGCCTATGAAAAACTAGCTAGATAAAACGTCACAGCCTGCTTGGCGAATAAGAGGAGATCGCTGAGTGCTTGTGAGCTCTTATTGGCTCCACCCGTAGTGACGTCATGCCAAGTTAAGTTGATGATAATGTAATTCACTTCCAGTGGCGATTGCAATTCGAAGCGATCGCAGTGCTGTTTCACTTGAATCCCTGCCTAAAATACGTTTGAACTACTTCAGGGGCAGCCGATTTTTTACACTCCCTGACTTTTTTGATTTAGTGACGGTCCTAGTCACTGCCATTTATAAGAAAAACTGCATGTAAAATAGAAATGACGAAATTTATACTACAGTTGACGCTCGATATAACGACCATCTCCGTCCCACAAAAAAGATCTTTATAACGAGTCGTCGCTATAAGAGGTAGAACATAGAGTATATTGGGATAAAGTTGGGAAGGGGGGGGGGGGTTCCCACCGGTCGTAATATTGGGACAGTCTTTATAACGAGTGGTCACTATAACGAGCGTCAACTATATTTTGCATCATAATTTAAGCTTTTACGACTATCGCCATTTAAAAAATCACTTAAAAAATACGGCACTCACTTCCGTGGGAATAAACACATTTAATTCATAATGTCAATTTCAGATCTTAAATGAAAAAAAAAATGATAAAAAAATTTGAAGCAAGGACAGAGAGGAAAAATTCAGAGACAAAAATTTCTGGAAAGAATTTTTAAGTCTTAAAATATGATTTTTGTCTATTTTAAACGGGGTTAGGCAGGGATTCAAGTGAAACAGGCCATCGCAAATTACAATCGCTACTGGAAATGAATTACATTAGAACGTTTCTTGATAAAAACATCGTGGCGTCAGCGTGACGTTTGCCTATGAAAAACGAGCTAGATAAAACGTCACAGCCTACTTGGCGAATAAGAGGAGATCGCTGAGTGCTTGTGAGCTCTTACTGGCTCCACCCGTAGTGACGTCATGCCAAGTTAAGTTGATGATAATGTAATTCACTTCCAGTAGCGATTGCAATTCGAAGCGATCGCAGTGCTGCTTCACTTGAATCCCTGCCTTAGAGACAGGAGTGCCCATCCCCCCCCCCCCCAAGCTCAATGGCGCAAATCCCCCTCTCCCTAAAATGTTTCCCAACCCTCTTGTGCTTTTTTTTTTTTACCCCTCTTTTTTATTTTATTTATTTTTTAAAATATTATTTATTTTTTTTTAAATAGTTGTTTATTTTTTTAAATTGTAAATATTATTTTTTTATTTATTATTATTTTTCTAAAAATACTAATTATACGTAGAACAGAATCGCTTTTTTCTTTTCCAGACATTCCAAGCACACTCACACGCACACAAAATAAATAAATAAATAAAATAATAAAGAAATAAAAGAACTAATGTGGATTAAAAATATTAATTAATGAATTATTCTTATTCAAAACAAATCAGCCCATAATTTTAATTAAAAAATAAATTAATCAATAATTTAAATAAATGAATTAATTAATTAATTAGCTTTAAAAAAAAACTCTTGCCAACAGCAGTCTTTAAAAAATGACAGATTCTGTCAGATTTGGCAAGTTGGTAGGCAAGTGTGCATTCGATTAAACCTATTTCTCAAAAAATACGGCTCCTATTTTCGTGGGATGAAAATCATACTTAATTCATAATGTCAGTCGAAGATTTACATCAAAATCCAGTTGAAAAAAAAATTTTTTCTTTCCCATAACAGCATTTAAAGAGAGGACAGATTCAGTATCATTTACATTGAATCCCGTAGGAAGTAGGGAGCGTTTCAGCTAGCGTCCTCTGGCGGCGTGTGAGAATTCGTTGCCACTTTTAGATAGCAGAGATTTAGCTCCTCCCCTTTAACCTCCTTGTGCATAACACTTTTGAAAGTTGTGTTTCATAGATCGCCTCTGAAATTGGATGAGTTTGATTGGACTCCATTTGAACGACATCCAAATGTTTATCATCTTCCGACAATATAAGTCTAATGTAAGCTTTACATCTACTACGATTAGTTCCCTGTAAAAATAAAATTCAATAAGTTATTTAACTTATAAATATTAGTCTGAAAGCTTTATATAGGTTTTTAAATTGCTTATTTAATGCAACAAAAAATTACCGATGTTGTCATGTAATAGTCTAATAACTATCAAGACTTGGTTTGCTATTGTCCCATAGGGTTGAACTTCTTTATTTTTTATAACATATAAGACATCACAAGAAAGATTTACAGCACAAAGAGAGGAAATAACTCAGGGCATTAGCAAGAATCGAACCTACGCCTCTTGCTTACGAGGAGAATACTATATCTCTAGGCCAGAGAGGCCCCAAAAATTACCATTAAAATGTTTATAACACATTTGGTAGCATAGAATATAGTTAGTGTGTCATAACACAAGGCTTAAACGCCATCATCAGGTATAAAGCAGTAAGAAAGTAAGCCCTAAGCAAAGGCTAAGGCAAAAACATGCAATATACCGCCAACTCGGCTATTTCGATCCATAGACAGCTGTTTCAAGCTTTTTGTGCTCTCATCAGCATGGAATATGAAAGTAGTCGAGTTGGAGGCAAAAATCCTCTTATAAAGCAAAGAGAGCCAAAAAAACTGGTAGCTAATGTGAAATTAGAATACCAAAGGCGAGTTGGCGGTATATTGAATGTTTTTGCCTTAGCCCTTGCTTAGGGGCGATTACTCACTGCTTTATACCTTGAGCTTTGCCAAAAAAATTTACGAGTTGTCCCGTACCAAGTGCGGTAGCTCGCTGGTATTATAATTTCACATTAGCTAAAAGTTTTTTTTTTGGCTTTCTTTGCTTTATAAGGATTTTTGCCTGCAACTCTACTACTTTCGTATTCCATACTGATGAGAGCATAATAAGCTCGAACAGCTGTCCATGGATCGAAATAGCCGAGTTGGCGGTATATTGCATGCCATCGTCAGGGTTCGAAAATATCATTATACTCTTAAAAATATTTCATCTCTTGATAATGATTCATTAATACATCAAATAAGTTTAGTGTCACTTTTTGATTATTTCAATCATGATTGAACATTATTAATATGATTAATATAACTTTTACGATGAAAATATCGTAGTTTAATAAAGAAATATCGAAAGTATCATGATATTTTCAAAATAAATATTGAATATATACCGTGATATATATCGGTGAACCCTGGCAATCATATATGCAGTCAGTATCTCATTTGTTGAGCCCTTTATAGATAGAAGCATGATACTCGAATTACTGTCAAGGGGATCTGAGAAATTTGGGTAGGATTCTACACTGTATACATACAAAAGACTGACCAAAATTAAACAATTTGACAAGAAGTTTGCTGTTATGTCTCTTACTGAGATTTTCTCCTAAATAAAAAAACAAAAAACCATAGGATTTGCAATCGCCATACGATCAGCACTAAATTGGATATTGAAAGTGTTTGCATATTTGTCTATGATGGATACCTCCCCCCACCCAAGAGATAATGTTTCAAAGCTTTAGAACACATTCCTCCAAAATGCGAAAAAAAAAAAAAAAAGATTTTAAAATTTAGCCATCACCCTAAAAATTAAACTGATAGTCTTGGTATGAACTCTCTGTGACACGGTCCTCTTCCGAATTAATGCATCTGGGGGGGGGGGGGGGCTGGTTTGGAGATGCTTGGTTTCTGATCTTCAACAAAATGCCAAGCTCTACTCAAAGCCCAATTAAACTTGTTAAACCACATGTAACTATAGGTAAAAGGATCTTGGAACGTGTAGTTTATACATGACTGAATATGATTGGAAAGAAAATGGATCGCGTTTACAATTGTATCATACAGAAATATTTCAGTCAGGAATGCATAGCAGGGCATGGCACAGGCTGTATTGGTAATACTTTTGTGTGTGGGGGGAGGGGTTAGAGTGTTGCAGGAATTTTTCCCATTTTCTATAGAAGGAGGGCATTGTTCTTCAGTGGCTAAATAGTTTTTTTTCTGGGGGGGGGGGCGTTTTTTCCTGGAGGAGGTGAGGTCATCACTGTTCTAGAATTATTATTTAGAAATTATATTGTGAAAATCAGATAAAATGGTGAACAAAACGCTCAGAGTATAAATAAAACGAGGGGTGTCGTTGTTCCTGGAAGGTATTTCAGGGGCAGAATGGGACTTGGACATACCAAGAGCTAATCAAATAAAAAGGTGAGCATAATGCAAAGGGTAAAACAAAAAATGAAAGCATAAAGCGATTAATTTGATTTACTAACGCATTACAAGTAAAATTCAACCACAAAATTTCAATAAAGTATATGTGAAAAAACGTCACTCACTTCGTTTTTCTTTGCCCAGTGCAATTATTTTTGCCACTGCATTCTCTTCCACCATGAACACAAGAAAACCTTATTTTGTAGTATAAAGATGGGTCGGCATTTTCACAACGTGGTGGTTTCAAAAATGAACTTTCTGCTCCTGCGAATAATTTTCAACCTTGTCCTGTAAGTCTGCATAGGAAGAAAACTTTTGCCCTGCATAAATAGACATATTTAATCATTAATAATCACAAAAATCACGCTACCATAGACAAATCTGATGGCAAGCGGCGAGAAACCATCGTGGATTTGTTTATTAGAACAAACCTAAAAATTTTTAACCGCCGGCCAAAACTACGCCAATTTATTAACCGCCAGTTCAAATTTGGCGCTTGGCGTGGCGGCACCATAGACAGGTCCATCAATTTAATAAGAAAAAATAGTCTTTTAGTGTTGAATTCGCACTTTTTGATTGTAAGTTTCATGTACTGATTTTTTTTTCTTTTTTTGATTTAATTTCAAGATAAATAAAATTTTTTATTCAGATACAGTACTTCTCAACTTGCCGGACTATTAAAGGAAAGGATTATACGACGATACGACGATTCGATTCTGGTACTAAATTGTTGTCGTTTGTTAAAATGATGTGTTTGGCCGATAATTATTGAATTTGTTTGCAGATTATGTCCAGACAAATAAACAAAATGAAGTATAGAAAAGAGAAAGGTGAGATTGTTGCTTACAGTGAAGCTGCAGTTCGTCATAATTTGGCCCTGTTAGAGTATTGCCGCACTTCAATGGCAGCTTTATCAGGAAGTACTGCTGGTATTTTGGGATTAACTGGGCTTTTCGGATTTGCCTTTTATTTTATCAATGCTGTATTATTGTGGTTGTTTCTACTGGGAAAAGCTGGGACTGAATGGCAAAAATACTTTCGAAGCAGAACTCAGTTACTAACCAGTGGATTTTTTGGTGGTTTAATAACATACATATTATTTTGGACATTTTTATATGGTATGGTTCACGTCTATTAACCCATTCTAGCGATCTATGTCAGCAAACAAAAAGTGATGAAAATTGATCATAAGCCTAATGAAAAACTTTGTGAACTTCATTTATGAACATATGATTAAGTACAATTTAAGTCATTTTAGCTTCTGTTCATAAATAACTATCAACTTTAAACAAGACGACCATAAAAACTTCGTGCACGTTTCAGTATGTTTAACGAAGAGAAACAATTGAATTTCTCTCAAAATAGCTGCATATGCTTCTTTTCAAATTAACAATTTATATTTTGTAAATTGACCTTATTAAATAATGTTAGTATTTCTTATTCATGCTTTTCGTTCATTTTGAAGAATGAACCTGATAAAATTCACTGTTATTACGAACTGTTGTGTTTCTTAAAATGCTAAGTGTATTATTGCTTTTCAAGATTAATAAAGCACTTCTGAATTTTTGAGTATTTTATACCAATTGTAGTGGTTAATTGTTTAAATATATAATTTTACAGCAACGAAGTTAATAGCTTACTATTTTGAAAAAGGAGAAATGTATTGATAAAAGGGTTCTTTATAACTAGTGGTATAGCGAAGCTTATCATATTGAATTATTCCAGGAAGAGTAGGTTGTATGTACATTCAATGTAGATTTTGCAAGAAGACAATGAAAACCGTTTGCCCACTTTTTCAAAGCCGGGGGGGGGGGGGGGGTAGCAAATGATGAGCCTGGGCATAGCATAGATTTTTACCATCTGAGACAGTTGTGCCAAATTGCTCCCCGCCCCCCTCCCACAATTATGATTATAAAAAAGATAGATAAATATTTTATCAATTTTTTTCTTATTTATATTAGTTGGTATCTCTCCTGTTGTGTCTGGCAGTACAATTTATTAATAATAAAATTATAAATAATGTTGATGTGTTCATGATTACTTGCAACACACTAACAGCACAGTAATAGTATCAAGACTGTGCAGCCTCTCTATGTTAAACCTAGTCTGTCGCTAAATTGTATATAGTTTTGCCTAAGCCCTGACTTGAGGACTTACTTCATATTAGATATTAGTCCAGTTTATTCTAAACTTTTTATACCTATTTTATATAAAAATTGTACTGCCCCCTTCAATTTTTGTAATCTGATTTCATAGATGTTATTCTGGTGTTACAATTTAGTAAATGGGTTAGAAAAATAACTTTAAAATAATTTTATTCGTAGTTTTTACGCTGCAAAACAAATTTACACTTTATTCATTGGAAAGATAGGCTAAATGTGAACAAAGAATAGTCACCGAGTCTCATCAATCATGTCTTTGGTTTGGACACATGGACACAAACAATTTGTTAGCAATCAGACGGAAAATTTGAATCTTATTGGTTGATTTTCTTTCCTTTCAGACAAAATTCAAAAAGTTGCATAGTAGAAAACTCTCTGGCTATCTGTTTTTTTCCATGAACAGAATGTAGTTAATGTTATATTATTATACTATTGATAGTAGTATAGCTTTTTTACAAACCATACAAAATTATAGAAAAATAGATGTGTCAAATACAATATTAGTGAAATATCACTACAGTATCAAAGCCATAGCTTGAAAAGGGTCTGAAAAAATTTTATGGTCTCAATCCCAAACATCATAGTCATGACGTTTTACCAATTCTTACTTTTGAGTACAGATTTCTTTGGTTTTTCTTGTTCCAAAATTATGATAACAGCTACAAAATCCCGACAAAAATTCTATGCCTCACAAAGGGAAATCATTAGTTTGTGTGTAGTATAGTAAAATATTGTTTTAATATTGATCATCATATTTCATTTTACAACATTAGTTTGAAAACGATAAGCTATTCCCTGGCTAACTACTTTGGTAGTTGAGGATGAATTGAACAGTGATTTTGTTAGTTACCAGAAATCCAGTATTTATTTTCTACCTACTGTATACAGACCGGTTATCCAGGTCGGATACCCGACTCTACATTTACTTTTAGTTATGTGATTATGTTTATTTTTTATATAATGTTGTTCCCTGTAGCAGAAAGTTGCCGACACGGCGACATTGTCGCAGAATCAGAGAGACATTGTGCAGAAAGATTTTCGTGGTTGGGAAGAAAGACTGAAAAAATAAGTAAATAAAACATCCAGCAGTAAAACCATTCTGAAGAACAGTCTTAACAGATTATTCTTCAGTGGAAACAATCCTAATTCCTGTTATTATTGTCCCTGTTAGAATATTTTTAGTACTTAATGTTTGAAACAGTATAAGGCTAGCTGCATCAAAGTATCAAGAAAGAGTAGAAATATATCTATAAGAGGATGAAAAATCATTGAACATTTTTAGCTGGACAGTAAAAAATAAAGTGAAGTAATTTTTGCTATAACTGGGAGTTAGTTTTAAAAAACCATGAAGCGCTATCTAGTATTGATCTTAACTTTATGAATATAATTAGCTTGTAATTACTATAAGACGTTTGCTTATATATTTATTATTAAAGGATATTCTAGTATTGCAGAAAGAAATTGGTTCCAGAAAATTTGTCGCAGAAAGTAGAAAAAAATTCTGCCACAGGGATGTTGTTTCAAAACTATAAATCAAACTCTAGTTTTATGCATCATTTTTTTGATACATATTGACTATCAATCAGGGCTCGCATTCCCCCTAAAATTCCTAAATTTCCTAAAATGTTTCAGACCCCCTAAAATTCCTAAAATAGTACTAAAATTTCGTGGCATTCCTATAAAAATTAGAAAATTTACAGGAGCTCTTTAGGCGAATTTAAAATAACTTTCTGAAAGTATTTTATAGCTAAAAGTGAACTTTTTCCTAGATATTTAATGTGATAAATAGACATTTTAAACAACATATCGCTAAAAATGCATTCTTCCCACTATTTTTCATCTCGTGTCAAACTTAAAATTCTTCCACTTAAAAACGAACTATTTAATCTTTAAAATAGCTGTGTCATCGCTCTACCTGAATGAAATATAACCTGCTGTGAAATTTTTCAACTTTGAGCTGTTTTTGTGCGCATAAGCTCGATTAATTGCGAATTTTGCAATCTGTTTTCATCCGCTTCTATAAAACTTGTTCATTTTAGTTTACTGTGTAAATTTACCGCTTGGATATCGTTAATATTATTCTTACCATTACTTTGAACTTTGTTTAATTTTCTTTTGTTTATAGATTAGGCTATTAGATGTAATCTCGTCATTTAATGTCAACCCATTCAAAAATGTCAATCCTGTTACATCTGAATCAGTTCAAACCATGAATATTTTTAAAAAAATAGCATTAGTTTTTATCAAACTTTGTTTTGGTTCAAAAAATATTTTGAAAAATTAAATAGATTTAAAATGTTGATAAGGATGTTTAGATAGCATTAGAATTCAGGAATCAGAGAATCCAACAGATCTAGTAAACTTAGGCAACTGTTATAAAAGTATGTGAGTTGTACTAAGCCAATGATTCCTTTTCCTTACTTTCATTTTCTATTCAAAACTAGGGTTATTATGTCAATTATAATTATTTATTATTCTTACAGTTCTTTAAAATTTTTGCTTAACAGTTTTTCTTCACCATTTGCATACTTTTTTTGCTTTTAAAAATGCATTAACTGATCAAGTCTTAGTTATTGCGATTGTGAGGTAGCATATATAAAATTGTAGCCTCGGCTTAATTTGATATTCAGAAATGTTTATGTTACTTCAAATATCACAACTCTTGGGGGGCAAGCAAACATATGGGCTTTTGACAATACTTTGATATTACGCTATTTGTTTCAAAACAAAGGATTGTTGTGATTCTAAAGAACTTTATCCAAAGGAAACTTTTCTGGTAATTAAAAAACTGAAGAAAAATATTAACAAGCATTTTTGTTTTTAGATAATCTTAAAACTTTGAAATCAAAGTGCATTAAGCACAGCTAATAGAATTTATAAAGCTGTGGCATTACTTAATGATATATGCAGAAAATTTTACCCATTAAGATTTTCTAAAGTTGTCTGGCAATGGAAAATCAATTGTTTTTAGTTTCTTTCATTACATTCAAAAACATAGGGGGGGGGGGGGAGAAAATTTCTAACTAAAATTGTTTTGTGATGCGAGATGGTTTTCGATTCGTAACATTGTTACCAAACGGGACCAAACAGACCAAACGGGTTAACTTCACAAAGTTTTCTGAGCACTGCTGTTTTACTAAATAAAAAAATTGATAAAGAAAAAACATTTATTGGAAAGAGCGGGAAAAAAAATGTAAATTTGCAGATTTGTTGAAATAGCAAAAATATTAATGAGTTTAAAGAATGAATATTATCTCTGGCTGGGTCTAGTGAAATAGCATTTAAAAACAGCTGTAGTAAGCTGTTGTAGTTAAAACATTATGCAAGTAATTGTTGAACAGATTTAATATCTGTGGAAGCTGATCAACGGGAAAAATTCAGATATGTCTATCTTTGAAAGTGAAAATTATGAACATGTTGTATAGCATTGGGCATTATTTCTTTTTTGTTTTAACTCTTTTTGTTTTTTGTATCGGAGGTATTTGAAGGTTGTAATTTATGCTGTAATAAATAAAATGCATTTTCAGTCTGGTTCGTCGGGTACTACTGTTAGGGACTTATTTATAGTCAAATAAAATTGTGAATTACCCCTAAAATTTTGTCAAAATGTTCCTAAAATTCCCCTAAAATTTTCAAAAAGTCTACTGCGAGCCCTGATCAATACTTTTAAATATAATTTTCAAAACCTCTTTCTTTAAATGTATTATGTGCTTTAATAATGTTATATATTAGACTAGCTGACCCGGCCACGCGTTGCTGTGGCTAAGGTATGGGTTAAACTATAATGTTTCAATAGAAACGAAAAACTTTATTACCGTAATAGAGATCAACTTTATATAAATATGAATTTGAGGTCAAAATATGAAAACAATCGAGCAAAAATTTCCTAAGTTTGCTAGAAACAAAAAATCAACAAAAAATGTAGTATTTTAGTACTTAGAAATATTATATTCAAGCTTGTAACAATTGAGTTAATTAAAAATTTGCTAATTGCTATTGTAACATTTTATTTTTTATTAATGTAGGTAGGGTAGATAATTAACCAACATTATTTGATTTGTTATTTTTTGAATTATAAGCATTTTTAATTTCAGTTTAACTCAACACTAATCGGTGCACAATATTCTTTGTTAATCTGTCTCTTGTAAACAAAAATAGATTGGAAGGTTTTCCCACACGGGTGCAAGCGACCTATAGTTGCCCATGGGAAAAACATAGATTTTCTAAATCTAAACCGCAAATTGACATTGTTTATCCTTGGGACTTATTAATGGACATAGCGAAAGCTAAACGAATGGGAAACTGTAGCCTATTGAAGGGTATTGAAGATTCTGACGGTGTCATTGGGATACGTAGCAACAGAATTACTTCATCTTTAAACTTGCCAGTCAAAATGATTGCCTCAATAATGTTCCCGGTGATTTTTTTTGATAACTAAACGCGTACCATTGCATAATCTCGGTGGATTTAAATTACATAGAAGAACTATGGGTAAACCAATTTTTAACCGCAGATTATGTAGTGGCATTCCGGGTATGTTTAAAGAATTTTAGCCAAAAATACAGAAAATCTGGTAGCTAGATAGATAATTTACAATAAAAAATATATTGCGGTCCTAAATTGAGATAAAAACTATCCTATTATTTAAGTTGGACCAAACTGAAACTGCGTGCAAAATTTGGTTAAAATCGGTTCAGTAGCTGAGGAGTCCATTGGACACAAACACAGGGACACGTAATTTTTATATATTATAAGAAAGATTATTACTTGTTTACTGCGCTCCAGAAGCTGCCAGTACGTGTGCTTTATGTCGCTCAGCCATGGAGGTGTCAAAAAAGGCTTAGTAAAAAGGCTTAGCCAAGAACACAGAAAGGCTGGTAGCTAAATACATAATTTGCTATAAAAAATATATTGCGGTCCTAAATTGAGATAAAAACTATCCTATCATTAAAGTTGGACCAAACTGAAACTGAGTGTAAAATTTGGTTAAAATCGGTTCAGTAGCTGAGGAGTCCATTGGCCACAAACACAGGAACACGTAATTTTTACATATTAAGGTAAGAAAGATTATTACTTGTTTACTGCGCTCCAGAAGCTGCCAGTACGTGTGCTTTATGTCGCTCAGCCATGGAGGTGTCAAAAAAGGCTTAGTAAAAAGGCTTAGCCAAGAACACAGAAAGGCTGGTAGCTAAATACATAATTTGCAATAAAAAATATATTGCGGTCCTAAATTGAGATAAAAACTATCCTATCATTTAAGTTGGACCAAACTGAAACTGAGTGTAAAATTTGGTTAAAATCGGTTCAGTAGCTGAGGAGTCCATTGGCCACAAACACAGGGACACGTAATTTTTATATATTAAGATATAGATTTCAATGTTTTGTTATAGTTAACACACATTTTTTTTCTGAAAGAATCAGTATTGAGGCATAACCCCTTTTCTAGTACAGTAAAACCTCTTCAATACGGACCTAAATATTGTCCGGTTTAAAGGGGTGTCCGCTTAAGGAAGGGACAAGAAAAGTGAATACAAAATTAGTTTCTAAATAAATTTAATTATTACAGAGCAATTAACTACACATATTAAAAAAAACTTATTCCCTGATCAAGAGCTATATCTTTGTAATTATAGAAAAATAATGACATGAAATAAGCTTTAGTTCCAGATTCAAAATTAATAAAATAATTTAAAATATGCTAAGAAAGTACATAAACACACCTGATGTTAGTTTTGTAAAAAAATAATGTGTCACAGAAGTTTGTTTGGAGTAGTTTATGCTCATCCTTCTTAATGATAAGTTTTAAGCTCTTGGAGTTAATACTCTCATTTCTTGTTGAATAAAAACGTTTTAATTCATCAATGTATATTTGAGCATCGCATAAGCTTCCTAATCTTCGTGTCTCCAGCAGGTGCTTCCCCTATCCATGCATAGTCTTCTTCTCCTTCCCTTTCGGTTTCCTTGTATTTTACACTTTAAACTATCCCCTCAATTTTAAGAAATTTATCTTACATTCAACATATGCATCAAGATCAGCATCTTCGTCGTCCTTGAAAGTGTTTTCACTACTGAGTCGTATTAATTTTGTTAATTCATTAATGGGTTCTTCCTCATTTTCGATTTTTTCTTTCAAAGTCAAAAGTTGGTACCGCTCCCAAAACTCTAGAAACGAAACTAAATCCTTCCAAGGAGCTTCACTTCTTCCCCCTGGCTTGAATCCTAAATTCTTTCCATTCACACACTTATGCTGTAGCATTTTTTTTTCACTTCAAAAGAAACCCTACTGATGGAATTAAGTATGCATCACTTTTCAACAACTGACCCCGTCCATTGGGAATTGATAAAGTGCAGCAGAAGCCACAGTCTGGCAGAATAGCTTTTAATAAGACTCGGACAAAATCACGTTCTCAACCACTGAAGAATAGCACATGGATCAATAAGTCCCGAGACTAACCCAGAAATGGCGCTCGTAGTAAACCAGTAACCAGGTCTTTCTAGAGTACTAACCTTTGCTTGAAACGTGTCAAAATTTTAAGTCGATCGGACCAGAAACAGCCGAGTTATCGAGGATGGAGTCAAGTAGTTTTGTAGTTTGTTTAAAAAATGGAAAAAAAACGAGTTTCGTGTTCTGATAAAACATTGTCTTTTAATGGGTAAAAACACCGTGCAAGCGAAACAATGGATTGAAAAATGTTACCTGGACTCTTGTCCATCAAAAGCAACGATTTGTTCGTGGTTTGCCGAGTTTAAACGTGGTCGTAACGACACAAATGACGCGGAACTCTCGGGTAGATCTCTGGAAGCCGTTACAATGGAAAATGTGAGTGAAATGACAAAAATTATAATGAAAGATCGTAAAGTGAAGCTCCGTGAGATTGCTGAGATGACACAGATATTTATGGAAGTGTGTTTACTATCCTCCATGAAAAATTGAGCATGAAAAAGGTTTTTTCCAAGTGGGTGCCGCGATTGCTTTCGATGGAACAAAAACAACGAGTCGATGATTCAGAAAGCTGTTCATCGCTATTTACTCGCAACAAAAAAGATTTCTTGCGTCGTTACGTGACCATGGACGAAACAAGGATACATCACTACTCTACAGAGTCGAAGCGGCAGTTATCTGAGTGGCGTACAGCTGGCGAAAGCCGTCCGAAAACGCAGCAGTCAGCTGGCAAAGTCATGGCGTCAGTTTTTTGGGATACGCATGGCGTGATTTTCATTGACTACCTCGAAAAAGGTAAATCGATTAACAGTGATTATTATATTGACTTGCTGGTGCATTTGAAGGAGGAAATCGCAAAAAAACCACCGCACATGCAGAGAAAAAAAATCCTTTTTCACCAAGACAATCACCCTTCCACAAGTCGATGAAAACAATGGCAAAATTGAACGAATTAGCTTTGATCTGCTTCCCCACCCCCTATACTCGCCAGATTTAGCCCCCAGTGACTACTGGCTCTTTGCTGATCTTAAAAAAATGCTCCAGGGAAAAAGATTTGGCTCAAATGAGGAGGTCATCGCTGAAACTGAAGCTTATTTTGAAGCGAAAGATAATTTTTTTTATAAACATGGTATTGAAAAAGCGTTGGCCCCTAAAAGGTGATTATGTTGATGAATAAAAAAAAATTTTGCAAAAAAATGTTGTTTTCATTGTTAGTCTCGGGACTTATTGATCCATGTGTTACATGGCAGCAGGACCCTATGATCTATATACTCTTGACATGGCGGACAATTTGATTACTCTAGGGAGAAGATCAAGACATTTAACCATTTCACCGAGTGGAGTCACACTCTATGATGAGGTAATGAGGGGTGTTCATTAAGCGAGGTTTCACTGTAGATGCCCTTTGTATTGTCAATTTAAATATATCAAACCGTTCTGTTTAAGGGATCGTTTGAATTACTTTTTACGTGTGCAATGCTTGCATATTTTTTTTACAAGTATGTTTTGTGGTTTGTTAACTTTCACAGAAAAGCAAAAATTAGTTCTTTTTCTTTTCATTTTATAGGTAATTCCATAAATTTAAACTAAGTATGCACAGTCTCATATCCCTTATGATACCTGTACTAATTGCAATTAATTATCAAAGATGATTTGAATTTATACTAAAATAAATAATGAAAGATATTCCCCTTCAGTTCCGTCATTTAACCCTCTCGGCACCCTGGACCTCATATGAGGCTCCTACTTTTGAACTCAATTTTGGAAGAAGTAAACACTTAAAATGATTTTTTTTTTTTTTTCACTTAGGAGCCTCATATGTGATCTACATGAATAGGTGGAGTCACTGACTGGAAAAAAAATCCTTTTAAGTGTTTATTTCTTCCAAAATTGAGTTCAAAAGTAGGAGCCTCATATGAGGTCCAGGGTGCCGAGAGGGTTAAATTTTACCATTGGTAGTAAAGATTTTTTTTTCTTAGACTAAAATTTTCAGTATAATAATTGAACACTATAAAAAAAAAGAACACCAATTTTTCAAAAAAGGAGCTCCTTCAAAGATTTCTTGATTACTTTATTCACTTTTTACTTCAAGTTTCAATAATGTAATTGCTAAAAATGTTTTAAAATACAGAACAATTCAATTTTCAAGAGATCACAAACAAAATATTTTCTAACCTAAAAAATAAGTTTTAAGATAAAACTCTTACATCATCCTATATACTTGATTAAAAGTAGAATTGAATCTTACTAATCTCAAATATTAAAAATACTATTCTCCAATTCAAGCATTTAAAAACTACAATCTAGTAAGCAAAACTTTACAAATAAAAGCATGTATAAAACCCTTACATCAATTAAATCCAATAATTAAAAGTAAATTTAAAACTTCAACATTAATAAAACCTTCAGTCTGAGGGATAGCAAAAATCTAGATCACTGCATGGTGTTACTCCATCAGAACTATAATCATCACTATCAGAATCACCCTGATTTTTATGAGATTCATTCTGATTGTTATCAGAATCATCCCTATCAAATTCATCCTGATTGTTATCATAATCATCCCCATTAGATTCATCCTGATTATTATCATAATCATCGCTGTCAGATTCATTCTTATTTCCTAGATTCAAAAGTTTTCCTAGTTTAATGATGCATGCTTCACATTTTTCATATCGTTCATGGCATAGACTTGGCTCTACATGACCACAAGGCTTACGTAAAACTGCAACAGCATTGCACTGAACCTCACAAGGATCAGAGCAGTTTCGAGGACATTTATGTCCACAGGACAAATCTTTAGCACATAACTTCTTACACAAAGGATGTTCTGGACTGGAACAAGATAGTTTCATGGTATGACCACAAACAAGTGTACGTGTTACAAGTTTTTTACAAGGAATGTGATCTACACCTTTTCTACATCTTGTACAATTCCCTGAACAAATATGACCACAAAGCAAAATTGCCAAGCAAGAACTACTGCATTTAGCAGTAGAAAATTCTGAACACTTCACTTTTGCTTTATGACCACAAGGATATTCTTTGTCAACCAGCTCATGACATACTGTAGAACATTCATCTCCACATAATTGTTTGCATTTATGACCACAACTTATCAGACGTGTACATTTCATTTTACACGAAACATGCACAATTAATTTTTTACCAACAGAAAATTTTGTGCAAGTTTTACAGCTTCCTTTACAGATATGCCCACAATTTAAAGTAGCTTTACATGGGTTGCTACATGCCTCTTGAACGGCAGCCATGTTTGATTTCTTATAGCAAAAAGTGATTACACTGTGTCCACAGCTAGCAAATGTAGTAACTTTCACAATACAGTCACTGCAAAAACCCTTACTTCGGCATCGTCCACAAGTATATAAACATGTATGACCACACGACAGAGCTTTTGCACACACTGTATTACAACTCCATTTATGAGGATCAAAATGACATGCCATTTTGTTTTCGTGTCCACAAAAAGGCATTACCCTGGTCATCAGAATTTGCATTTTCCACACTTTTGATAGCATAAGGCGGGACAATCATGTCCATTCTCACACAATTTTTTTGGGCAAGGTCTCATACAACTGTATTCAAGGTGTTCTAAATCTGTTGGATGGCACTTCTTTGCACAAACATGACCACATGAAAGGCTTTTCCCACACGGCTTTAAACAACCACCCTCAGGAACATTTTTAAAGTCTTCTGCTGTCGATACTAGCACTGATGTCTCAGGATGTAGCTGACAGTTTAATTTTAAAGCATTGCCTATATTTTCACTAATCATAAGTTTTGATTGAATTTCTTTCCATAAAGCACATCTTTTTCCCAATAATTCAAAATTACCAATACAGTATAATCCTTGCTTTGCACGAGACAAAGACACACATACCCTATTGGATATCCGTAGGAAGCCTACTCCACCATGCTTATTACTACGGACATAAGAAATGAGAATAATAACATTTTCTTCCCCTTGATAATTATCAACTATTGTAATTCGTACTTCAGCAAGCAATTTATTATTTTTTGCCAACTTTTTCAACAAAAAAAGCTGTCCGGAATAGGTTGTCAAAATTGTGATTTGCGTAGAATTATAACCTTGCATTATTAAATATGTAGCCAATGCCAAGATAAATTTGGCTTCATGTTCATTTACATGAGATTTCATTTCAACATCTTCTGTTTCGAAAGCATTGTGATTTATGAAAAACATATTTTTATCCACTCCTTTTATGTCAGGATAAGAAAATACAGATTGATGATTTTTTAAATCAGGATAAATATGTGGAACTAGTAAATTAGCTATCGATGGTCTCATCCTATGTTGAAAAGTAAGCTTGTGACATTCAAGACCATTTTTCACCATTCTTTCAAACAAAGAGACATCAAAGTTGTACTTTTTTGCTAATTCATAAACAGTAGGATTTGGTCTCAATTGCTGATGGTCTCCAATTAGTATAACATGCTTTGTGTCTTCTGTCAGTGAAGTTACAACATGAGTTTCAAGAACTTCAGCAGCTTCTTCAAAAATTATAATTTGAGGTTTAAGTTTCTCTACAATGTTTTTAAACTTTGCAGCTCCAGTAGTTGTCATTCCAATAATATTGCATTTTTTAAGGATGTACACATCTTCTAAATTTCTGATTTCTTGAAGTTGTTCCCGTAACCTCAAAATATGTTCTTTATGATGCACAATGTCTTGATTTAATCTATTCATAAAGTTTTCAACCCAATATACATATAAGGACCACCTTTTTTCTAAAGGCAACTGCCATACATCAGCCACTTTGTACACTTCAGAATGTAACATTGCTTTTGTTGATTTCAATCGATGTCTTATGAATTTGTTGTTCTTTCTAGAATACATACTCCAGTCTCCTTCAGTTTCATGAATTTTTTCCTCATCCTCAAAATGAAGTGCTTTCAATCTTATGCCAACATCATCATCATCGATCATCCTTAACCCTTCAATAAAATTTACTTCTGAGTCTACATCTATTTCATTCTGTATTACATCTATTTCAGTGTCGGTTTCACTCCTCTCAGAAATATTTTTTTGTTGATTAAAAAGGACATTCTGTTCATTTTGTAAAGCATAAAAGGCTTCATTTTGTAACAAACTCAACTCACTAATTTCATTTGAACGAAGTCCAAGCCAATCTTTTATTAAATTCCCATCATAACTCTGAGCATTATTAATAACAGAAATCAGAGAATAATAATGATCTTGACTCATGATATTAAACAGTAGTTTATCACATAAAATATTTGATACACATGCGTCAAACTTATCAGTATACGCATCCATTCTTTCAATATATTCACACAATTCAGCATGTATTTTACGAATCATTAGCCTTGCATTTTCAGAAACACTTCTGCGTTTCGTAAATACTGTTTTTTCTTTGCTCCGAAGATGTTTCAGTAGATAAGGTTGGATTTTAGGATTTTCACATCTTCCTCCGACACGGCCAATTTTTTTAGTGTAACTCAAAATACCTTCCAAAAATTGATCTAAAGCATGATTAGTATAGCAAACAACAAGAATTGGTGATGGATTAGATAAGCACTTCTTATTTTGCAGTAACATTTCAGTTATTTTCAAAGCAATAAATGTCTTCCCAGTTCCTGGAGGGCCTTGTATAATGGAAAATTCTTTTGTGATAGCAGCTTTGAAAGCTTCATACTGGGTTTCATCAAATCCAAACTCTTCTTTAGCTGGCCATTTGTCAAACTTTAAAACTGGTACATTCTTTGAAAACATATTATACCTTATAAAACTATGTAAATAACTTGGATGCTTGATTTCTTTTTTGACATGAACTATGTAATCTTGCAAAGGCATGTTGTCACTGTTCATTTGTTTCAAAGCAGTGAGATTATAGCGAAATGCCTCAAAATATGCTTCTGTCTCTACCATTACGTATGCCATTGACAACCCATGCATCAAATTTTCACAGGAAGATTCCTCAAGCTTGATTACTAACAATCCCTGCTTCAAGAGTTTTATTTCACGGTCTACAACAGAAGCAAAAAACGCAGAATCAAAATTATTATTTGAAAAGCAAATAAGAGAGCCACTCATAAATCTCTTAGTACATTCCCAATTAACATGCGACAAAAGTGATAAATCAAAACTAGCCAAATAAAATACTCCAGTTTCATCAACAATAGGATATAAAACTTTGAAATCTTGGTAAAACTTTATATTTTGTATTTTTTTGAGATTTTTTGAATTTAATTGCTCTGTTGCTAACAGGTATAAATATTGTTGTATACCAAGTCTCAAAGGCCGCATATAATCTTCTCGAAGTAGACGAAACTGCACATCTAGATAGTGTTCAGTATTTGCATATTTACCTTCAACTATATTTGGTCTAATAAATGCATTTACCTCTTTAATGTCATCAACTGTAGGTATTATTGACAAATTGCGAAAATCGTCTGGAGGGTCTTCGGACTTACTTTTACTGAATAGGTCAATAACATTATCCTTTTGTTCTTTAATATCAGAAAGCAATTTGTTAAATTCCTGCATGTTAGCACCTTTTGAAGAAAGAATAGCACAAGTACATTCAAGAAGAGGTAAAATGGCCACTACAGTATCAACTGAGTTAGAAGGTTCAAAAGACTGAAATTTATTTAATAGCTTAAGGAAATTCTCCAAAGCACTTAGATCAATTTCATGGGTAACAGTCTTATGACAATGCAATATGTACAATTGCACTTGAGTTATAAAATGATGATTACTCAATATCTCATGTATTAATTTAGAAACATTACTTAGTTGAGAAGCTTCTGAAGCCTTTCCAAATACATTTAAAATAGCAGTCATAAGTTCAGGCTCGTATTTATCTTTACTTAACAACTCAACAAATGCACTATCCCTTAAAAGAGTGAACAGTATTTCAATTTCACTTTCTTCAAAAAGTTTAATTAATGCAATGGTCGAATTAATACCACCCTCACTTTTCGTAAGCTTCTTAAAAGTATTTAAAAATCGTTTGCAATTACCTTTCATTCTGTTCCCCGACTGTATCTTTCCAGTAGTACCTTTAGAAGTACTTTCCGAAACATTTTCATCTTTTTGAAGTTTGTTACTTCTAAAGGAACAATCATTTCCTTTCATGCCAGAAGTACTACGCTTTGCTGTAGCATTCGCTAACGTTCTGGAAATATTTGTTTTCCGGTTCAGAGGTTTATGATTTGAAGCCATGCTATAAAACTTTCTTAAAATCCTTTCATAAAATATTTTAAAAAGAAAAATACATTCTTGACTTGAGATTAAGACATTATTGTTGCTAAAGGAACAGTTTCGCGTTTCGAAATGAGAACCAAAACCAACGCGTTGCCAAAATCTGCATGGAAAGCTAAAATTTAAGTTGTTTCTTGTAACTTCTGCGCATGATTGAAGGTTAATATATCACGTGATAAAGTTAGTTCTAGCTGTGCTGGGAAGGAAAATGAAAAAAATTAAAAAAGCGAACACGGGGTGATAAAAAATTATTTTTTAGAGCAATAAATTTTAGCAAATGATCACACAATTGCATAATACATTAACATTAATTGCGGTTTGCAAAAAAGAAGTAGGACCCAGATTTGCTGTTCATTTTGATTGATTTATTCCTTTTGCTTAACTTATAGTCTCATTTGCTCGTTTTCGTTTGTTTCTATTTAATATCGTTAAAACGAGGTTTTTCATTCCTCTTCTTTGAAATTTTATTTCAGAAATTCAACCACTTTTTTTGATTGCAAAGACAGAGCTTTAAAGTTTTTCCTCAGTGCCGTCAGGAGGCCACGTTAGCCTAGTCGGAAACGGAGGCCCGGCTCGGGAGGGGGGGGGGGCAATCGGAGTTAGTTTGATAAATTTTCTGGAGGGCAGGGGGGTGGGCGTTGAAACTGACTAGAGGCGATCCTTGGCCCTGGACTTACTCTAATCAATCGCCTAATCCATCTTCCTCTAATTTTCTATATCAAATTTTCAATTAAAAAGTAATACGCACACACACAGAAAAAGATTGAATATATGACATATAGAAGTTTAATGGTGAGGAATCTTTGGCGTGTGCAATTTATTTCTTCGAAGGAATAGATACACAACAGTTGTAAGCAGTGCCGTATTTACGTAATGGCTTAGGCAGGGATTCAAGTGAAACAGCACTGCGATCGCTTCGAATTGCAATCGCTTCTGGAAGTGAATTACATTATCATCAACTTAACTTGGCATGACGTCACTACGGGTTGAGCCAATAAGAGCTCACAAGCACCCAGCGATCTCCTCTTATTCGCCAAGTAGACTGTGACGTTTTATCTAGCTCGTTTTTCATAGGCAAACATCACGCTGACGTCACGATGTTTTTATCAAGAAACGTTCTAATGTAATTCATTTCCAGTAGCGATTGTAATTTGCGATGGCCTGTTTCACTTGAATCCTGCCTTAATGGGTTAGGCCCAGGGCGGCACGATTTGAGGGGCGGCCCCTTTTCCATGCAAAATGAAGACCTTTTTTTTTTTAAGACAGCAGGGCGGATCGGCTGCGAGAATTACATCAATTAATTGAATTAAATACTGTTCTTTATTTAATAACACTGGAATGCTGGTGGAATTTTTCATACAAAAGTATTGAACCACAGGGGAAAAAAAGAAAAGAAGATAAGACAGCAATAAGACTAGACAGATGAGATAAAAAGACTGAGAGACTGAAAAAATTGTTCGTTAAAACCGGGTCTTGCTCGTTTAAAACGAATTCTGTTCCATGGAATTAACATTGATCCAACAAAATATTCTCGTTTCCCTCGTTAAATCCAAGTTCTCGTTATATCCGAGCTCGTTATAAAAGAGTTCGGCTGTATTCATTACACATTCTTTAAAATTATTTTATCGTTTGTTTATTCATTGATTTTATTCTATTTTTTCTAAAATATTTAAATGAAGCTATGATCCATTTCAAAAAAATTTTGTGCACCAGTAAGTAAATAAAAAAGCTTTTTTTTTTTTTTTTTACAACTCTAAAATTCAACACCTCAAGGGGGGGGGGGCAGTTTCAAAAGCCCAGGGCTTCCTCATACGCCTCTGGTTGTAATTCCTAAAAGCGCAATTTTGAGCTATGATGACGTGAGGAGGAAGGACAGATGTCTCTTCAGGTAATTTTCCAAGATTGAAATTTCAAAAACGGAAGTTAAGTTAACCTGTAATCTGTTTAGGAGGGGGGGGGGGGGTGTTTGTCCAGGCTTTCCCAGGAGACATTTTTAAAATTGGCATACAAATACAACTTTTCGGCAACTTTTGTTAACGCTGAGATTTTTCACGACAATTTCTGGAAATGAAATTCCAGGCATTTTAAAGGAACGATGGTGAAGCAGGTGGAGTCCGGTGGCTCTATGGAAAAACTCTTCAGAAAATAAAATCCCCGAAATACATTTTAGGCCACCCTTCAAAGCGTTCATTCTTCGGGGACTGCCCAAAAAAATATTTGCTTTAGAAATTTTGAATTTTGACACATTATTATGACTA
>JAXGGA010012285.1:0-39300 GCA_038373865.1 Uloborus plumipes | reverse complement strand
GGGGGGGGGGGGGGGGGTGGGGGGGGGGGGGGGGGGGGGGGGGGGGGGGGGGGGGGGGGGGGGGGGGGGGGGGGGGGGGGGGGGGGTGGGGGGGGGGGGGGGGGGGGGGGGGGGGGGGGGGGGGGGGGGGGGGGGGGGGGGGGGGGGGGGGGGGGGGGGGGGGGGGGGGGGGGGGGGGGGGGGTGGGGGGGGGGGGGGGGGGGGGGGGGGGGGGGGGGGGGGGGGGGGGGGGGGGGGGGGGGGGGGGGGGGGGGGGGGGGGGGGGGGGGGGGGGTGGGGGGGGGGGGGGGGGGGGGGGGGGGGGGGGGGGGGGTGGGGGGGGGTGGGGGGGGGGGGGGGGGGGGGGGGGGGGGGGGGGGGGGGGGGGGGGGGGGGGGGGGGGGGGGGGGGGGGGGGGGGGGGGGGGGTGGGGGGGGGGGGGGGGGGGGGGGGGGGGGGGGGGGGGGGGGGGGGGGGGGGGGGGGGGGGGGGGGGGGGGGGGGGGGGGGGGGGGGGGGGGGGGGGGGGGGGGGGGGGGGGGGGGGGGGGGGGGGTGGGGGGGGGGGGGGGGGGGGGGGGGGGGGGGGGGGGGGGGGGGGGGGGGGGGGGTGGGGGGGGGGGGGGGGGGGGGGGGGGGGGGGGGGGGGGTGGGGGGGGGGGGGGGTGGGGGGGGGGGGGGGGTGGGGGGGGGGGGGGGGGGGGGGGGGGGGGGGGGGGGGGGGGGGGGGGGGGGGGGGGGGGGGGGGGGGGGGGGGGGGGGGGGGGGGGGGGGGGGGGGGGGGGGGGGGGGGGGGGGGGGGGGGGGGGGGGGGGGGGGGGGGGGGGGGGGGGGGGGGGGTGGGGGGGGGGGGGGGGGGGGGGGGGGGGGGGGGGGGGGGGGGGGGGGGGGGGGGGGGGGGGGGGGGGGGGGGGGGGTGGGGGGGGGGGGGGGGGGGGGGGGGGGGGGGTGGGGGGGGGGGGGGGGGGGGGGGGGGGGGGGGGGGGGGGGGGGGGGGGGGGGGGGGGGGGGGGGGGGGGGGGGGGGGGGGGGGGGGGGGGGGGGGGGGGGGGGGGGGGGGGGGGGGGGGGGGGGGGGGGGGGGGGGGGGGGGGGGGGGGGGGGGGGGTGGGGGGGGGGGGGGGGGGGGGGGGGGGGGGGGGGGGGGGGGGGGGGGGGGGGGGGGGGGGGGGGGGGGGGGGGGGGGGGGGGGGGGGGGGGGGGGGGGTGGGGGGGGGGGGGGGGGGGGGGGGGGGTGGGGGGGGGGGGGGGGGGGGGGGGGGGGGGGGGGGGGGGGGGGGGGGGGGGGGGGGGGGGGGGGGGGGGGGGGGGGGGGGGGGGGGGGGGGGGGGGGGGGGGGGGGGGGGGGGGGGGTGGGGGGGGGGGGGGGGGGGGGGGGGGGGGGGGGGGGGGGGGGGGGGGGGGGGGGGGGGGGGTGGGGGGGGGGGGGGGGGGGGGGGGGGGGGGGGGGGGGGTGGGGGGGGGGGGGGGGGGGGGGGGGGGGGGGGGGGGGGGGGGGGGGGGGGGGGGGGGGGGGGGGGGGGGGGGGGGGGGGGGGGGGGGGGGGGGGTGGGGGGGGGGGGGGGGGGGGGGGGGGGGGGGGGGGGGGGGGGTGGGGGGGGGGGGGGGGGGGGGGGGGGGGGGGGGGGGGGGGGGGGGGGGGGGGGGGGGGGGGGGGGGGGGGGGGGGGGGGGGGGGGGGGGGGTGGGGGGGGGGGGGGGGGGGGGGGGGGGGGGGGGGGGGGGGGGGGGGGGGGTGGGGGGGGGGGGGGGGGGGGGGGGGGGGGGGGGGGGGGGGGGTGGGGGGGGGGGGGGGGGGGGGGGGGGGGGGGGGGGGGGGGGGGGGGTGGGGGGGGGGGGGGGGGGGGGGGGGGGGGGGGGGGGGGGGGGGGGGGGGGGGGGGGGGTGGGGGGGGGGGGGGGGGGGGGGGGGGGGTGGGGGGGGGGGGGGGGGGGGGGGGGGGGGGGGGGGGGGGGGTGGGGGGGGGGGGGGGGGGTGGGGGGGGGGGGGGGGGGGGGGGGGGGGGGGGTGGGGGGGGGGGGGGGGGGGGGGGGGGGGGGGGGGGGGGGGGGGGGGGGGGGGGGGGGGGGGGGGGGGGGTGGGGGGGGGGGGGGGGGGGGGGGGGGGGGGGGGGGGGGGGGGGGGGGGGGGGTGGGGGGGGGGGGGGGGGGGGGGGGGGGGGGGGGGGGGGGGGGGGGGGGGGGGGGTGGGGGGGGGGGGGGGGGGGGGGGGGGGGGGGGGGGGGGGGGGGGGGGGGGGGGGGGGGGTGGGGGGGGGGGGGGGGGGGGGGGGGGGGGGGGGGGGGGGGGGTGGGGGGGGGGGGGGGGGGGGGGGGGGGGGGGGGGGGGGGGGGGGGGGGGGGGGGGGGGGGGGGGGGGGGGGGTGGGGGGGGGGGGGGGGGGGGGGGGGGGGTGGGGGGGGGGGGGGGGGGGGGTGGGGGGGGGGGGGGGGGGGGGGGGGGGGGGGGGGGGGGGGGGGGGGGGGGGGGGGGGGGTGGGGGGGGGGGGGGGGGGGGGGGGGGGGGGGGGGGGGGGGGGGGGGGGTGGGGGGGGGGGGGGGGGGGGGGGGGGGGGGGGGGGGGGGGGGGGGGGGGGGGGGGGGGGGGGGGGGGGGGGGGGGGTGGGGGGGGGGGGGGGGGGGGGGGGGGGGGGGGGGGTGGGGGGGGGGGGGGGGGGGGGGGGGGGGGGGGGGGGGGGGGGGGGGGGGGGGGGGGGGGGGGGGGGGGGGGGGGGGGGGGGGGGGGGGGGGGGGGGGGGGGGGGGGGGGGGGGGGGGGGGGGGGGGGGGGGGGGGGGGGGGGGGGGGGGGGGGGGGGGGGGTGGGGGGGGGGGGGGGGGGGGGTGGGGGGGGGGGGGGGGGGGGGGGGGGGGGGGGGGGGGGGGGGGGGGGGGGGGGGGGGGGGGGGGGGGGGGGGGGGGGGGGGGGGGGGGGGGGGTGGGGGGGGGGGGGGGGGGGGGGGGGGGGGGGGGGGGGGGGGGGGGGGGGGGGGGGGGGGGGGGGGGGGGGGGGGGGGGGGGGGGGGGGGGGGGGGGGGGGGGGGGGGGGGGGGGGGGGGGGGGGGGGGGGGGGGGGGGGGGGGGGGGGGGGGGGGGGGGGGGGGGGGGGGGGGGGGGGGGGGGGGGGGGGGGGGGGGGGGGGGGGGGGGGGGGGGGGGGGGGGGGGGGGGGGGGGGGGGGGGGGGGGGGGGGGGGGGGGGGGGGGGGGGGGGGGGGGGGGGGGGGGGGGGGGGGGGGGGGGGGGGGGGGGGGGGGGGGGGGGGGGGGGGGGGGGGGGGGGGGGGGGGGGGGGGGGGGGGGGGGGGGGGGGGGGGGGGGGGGGGGGGGGGGGGGGGGGGGGGGGGGGGGGGGGGGGGGGGGGGGGGGGGGGGGGGGGGGGGGGGGGGGGGGGGGGGGGGGGGGGGGGGGGGGGGGGGGGGGGGGGGGGGGGGGGGGGGGGGGGGGGGGGGGGGTGGGGGGGGGGGGGGGGGGGGGGGGGGGGGGGGGGGGGGGGGGGGGGGGGGGGGGGGGGGGGGGGGGGGGGGGGGGGGGGGGGGGGGGGGGGGGGGGGGGGGGGGGGGGGGGGGGGGGGGGGGGGGGGGGGGGGTGGGGGGGGGGGGGGGGGGGGGGGGGGGGGGGGGGGGGGGGGGGGGGGGGGGGGGGGGGGGGGGGGGGGGGGGGGGGGGGGGGGGGGGGGGGGGGGGGGGGGGGGGGGGGGGGGGGGGGGGGGGGGGGGGGGGGGGGGGGGGGGGGGGGGGGGGGGGGGGGTGGGGGGGGGGGGGGGGGGGGGGGGGGGGGGGGGGGGGGGGGGGGGGGGGGGGGGGGGGGGGGGGGGGGGGGGGGGGGGGGGGGGGGGGGGGGGGGGGGGGGGGGGGGGGGGGGGGGGGGGGGGGGGGGGGGGGGGGGGGGGGGGGGGGGGGGGGGGGGGGGGGGGGGGGGGGGGGGGGGGGGGGGGGGGGGGGGGGGGGGGGGGGGGGGGGGGGGGGGGGGGGGGGGGGGGGGGGGGGGGGGGGGGGGGGGGGGGGGGGGGGGGGGGGGGGGGGTGGGGGGGGGGGGGGGGGGGGGGGGGGGGGGGGGGGGGGGGGGGGGGGGGGGGGGGGGGGGGGGGGGGGGGGGGGGGGGGGGGGGGGGGGGGGGGGGGGGGGGGGGGGGGGGGGGGGGGGGGGGGGGGGGGGGGGGGGGGGGGGGGGGGGGGGGGGGGGGGGGGGGGGGGGGGGGGGGGGGGGGGGGGGGGGGGGGGGGGGGGGGGGGGGGGGGGGGGGGGGGGGGGGGGGGGGGGGGGGGGGGGGGGGGGGGGGGGGGGGGGGTGGGGGGGGGGGGGGGGGGGGGGGGGGGGGGGGGGGGGGGGGGGGGGGGGGGGGGGGGGGGGGGGGGGGGGGGGGGGGGGGGGGGGGGGGGGGGGGGGGGGGGGGGGGGGGGGGGGGGGGGGGGGGGGGGGGGGGGGGGGGGGGGGGGGGGGGGGGGGGGGGGGGGGGGGGGGGGGGGGGGGGGGGGGGGGGGGGGGGGGGGGGGGGGGGGGGGGGGGGGGGGGGGGGGGGGGGGGGGGGGGGGGGGGGGGGGGGGGGGGGGGGGGGGGGGGGGGGGGGGGGGGGGGGGGGGGGGGGGGGGGGGGGGGGGGGGGGGGGGGGGGGGGGGGGGGGGGGGGGGGGGGGGGGGGGGGGGGGGGGGGGGGGGGGGGGGGGGGGGGGGGGGGGGGGGGGGGGGGGGGGGGGGGGGGGGGGGGGGGGGGGGGGGGGGGGGGGGGGGGGGGGGGGGGGGGGGGGGGGGGGGGGGGGGGGGGGGGGGGGGGGGGGGGGGGGGGGGGGGGGGGGGGGGGGGGGGGGGGGGGGGGGGGGGGGGGGGGGGGGGGGGGGGGGGGGGGGGGGGGGGGGGGGGGGGGGGGTGGGGGGGGGGGGGGGGGGGGGGGGGGGGGGGGGGGGGGGGGGGGGGGGGGGGGGGGGGGGGGGGGGGGGGGGGGGGGGGGGGGGGGGGGGGGGGTGGGGGGGGGGGGGGGGGGGGGGGGGGGGGGGGGGGGGGGGGGGGGGGGGGGTGGGGGGGGGGGGGGGGGGGGGGGGGGGGGGGGGGGGGGGGGGGGGGGGGGGGGGGGGGGGGGGGGGGGGGGGGGGGGGGGGGGGGGGGGGGGGGGGGGGTGGGGGGGGGGGGGGGGGGGGGGGGGGGGGGGGGGGGGGGGGGGGGGGGGGGGGGGGGGGGGGGGGGGGGGGGGGGGGGGGGGGGGGGGGGGGGGGGGGGGGGGGGGGGGGGGGGGGGGGGGGGGGGGGGGGGGGGGGGGGGGGGGGGGGGGGGGGGGGGGGGGGGGGGGGGGGGGGGGGGGGGGGGGGGGGGGGGGGGGGGGGGGGGGTGGGGGGGGGGGGGGGGGGGGGGGGGGGGGGGGGGGGGGGGGGGGGGGGGGGGGGGGGGGGGGGGGGGGGGGGGGGGGGGGGGGGGGGGGGGGGGGGGGGGGGGGGGGGGGGGGGGGGGGGGGGGGGGGGGGGGGGGGGGGGGGGGGGGGGGGGGGGGGGGGGGGGGGGGGGGGGGGGGGGGGGGGGGGGGGGGGGGGGGGGGGGGGGGGGGGGGGGGGGGGGGGGTGGGGGGGGGGGGGGGGGGGGGGGGGGGGGGGGGGGGGGGGGGGGGGGGGGGGGGGGGGGGGGGGGGGGGGGGGGTGGGGGGGGGGGGGGGGGGGGGGGGGGGGGGGGGGGGGGGGGGGGGGGGGGGGGGGGGGGGGGGGGTGGGGGGGGGGGGGGGGGGGGGGGGGGGGGGGGGGGGGGGGGGGGGGGGGGGGGGGGGGGGGGGGGGGGGGGGGGGGGGGGGGGGGGGGGGGGGGGGGGGGGGGGGGGGGGGGGGGGGGGGGGGGGGGGGGGGGGGGGGGGGGGGGGGGGGGGGGGGGGGTGGGGGGGGGGGGGGGGGGGGGGGGGGGGGGGGGGGGGGGGGGGGGGGGGGGGGGGGGGGGGGGGGGGGGGGGGGGGGGGGGGGGGGGGGGGGGGGGGGGGGGGGGGGGGGGGGGGGGGGGGGGGGGGGGGGGGGGGGGGGGGGGGGGGGGGGGGGGGGGGGGGGGGGGGGGGGGGGGGGGGGGGGGGGGGGGGGGGGGGGGGGGGGGGGGGGGGGGGGGGGGGGGGGGGGGGGGGGGGGGGGGGGGGGGGGGGGGGGGGGGGGGGGGGGGGGGGGGGGGGGGGGGGGGGGGGGGGGGGGGGGGGGGGGGGGGGGGGGGGGGGGGGGGGGGGGGGGGGGGGGGGGGGGGGGGGGGGGGGGGGGGGGGGGGGGGGGGGGGGGGGGGGGGGGGGGGGGGGGGGGGGGGGGGGGGGGGGGGGGGGGGGGGGGGGTGGGGGGGGGGGGGGGGGGGGGGGGGGGGGGGGGGGGGGGGGGGGGGGGGGGGGGGGGGGGGGGGGGGGGGGGGGGGGGGGGGGGGGGGGGGGGGGGGGGGGGGGGGGGGGGGGGGGGGGGGGGGGGGGGGGGGGGGGGGGGGGGGGGGGGGGGGGGGGGGGGGGGGGGGGGGGGGGGGGGGGGGGGGGGGGGGGGGGGGGGGGGGGGGGGGGGGGGGGGGGGGGGGGGGGGGGGGGGGGGGGGGGGGGGGGGGGGGGGGGGGGGGGGGGGGGGGGGGGGGGGGGGGGGGGGGGGGGGGGGGGGGGGGGGGGGGGGTGGGGGGGGGGGGGGGGGGGGGGGGGGGGGGGGGGGGGGGGGGGGGGGGGGGGGGGGGGGGGTGGGGGGGGGGGGGGGGGGGGGGGGGGGGGGGGGGGGGGGGGGGGGGGGGGGGGGGGGGGGGGGGGGGGGGGGGGGGGGGGGGGGGGGGGGGGGGGGGGGGGGGGGGGGGGGGGGGGGGGGGGGGGGGGGGGGGGGGGGGGGGGGGGGGGGGGGGGGGGGGGGGGGGGGGGGGGGGGGGGGGGGGGGGGGGGGGGGGGGGGGGGGGGGGGGGGGGGGGGGGGGGGGGGGGGGGGGGGGGGGGGGGGGGGGGGGGGGGGGGGGGGGGGGGTGGGGGGGGGGGGGGGGGGGGGGGGGGGGGGGGGGGGGGGGGGGGGGGGGGGGGGGGGGGGGGGGGGGGGGGGGGGGGGGGGGGGGGGGGGGGGGGGGGGGGGGGGGGGGGGGGGGGGGGGGGGGGGGGGGGGGGGGGGGGGGGGGGGGGGGGGGGGGGGGGGGGGGGGGGGGGGGGGGGGGGGGGGGGGGGGGGGGGGGGGGGGGGGGGGGGGGGGGGGGGGGGGGGGGGGGGGGGGGGGGGGGGGGGGGGGGGGGGGGGGGGGGGGGGGGGGGGGGGGGGGGGGGGGGGGGGGGGGGGGGGGGGGGGGGGGGGGGGGGGGGGGGGGGGGGGGGGGGGGGGGGGGGGGGGGGGGGGGGGGGGGGGGGGGGGGGGGGGGGGGGGGGGGGGGGGGGGGGGGGGGGGGGGGGGGGGGGGGGGGGGGGGGGGGGGGGGGGGGGGGGGGGGGGGGGGGGGGGGGGGGGGGGGGGGGGGGGGGGGGGGGGGGGGGTGGGGGGGGGGGGGGGGGGGGGGGGGGGGGGGGGGGGGGGGGGGGGGGGGGGGGGGGGGGGGGGGGGGGGGGGGGGGGGGGGGGGGGGGGGGGGGGGGGGGGGGGGGGGGGGGGGGGGGGGGGGGGGGGGGGGGGGGGGGGGGGGGGGGGGGGGGGGGGGGGGGGGGGGGGGGGGGGGGGGGGGGGGGGGGGGGGGGGGGGGGGGGGGGGGGGGGGGGGGGGGGGGGGGGGGGGGGGGGGGGGGGGGGGGGGGGGGGGGGGGGGGGGGGGGGGGGGGGGGGGGGGGGGGGGGGGGGGGGGGGGGGGGGGGGGGGGGGGGGGGGGGGGGGGGGGGGGGGGGGGGGGGGGGGGGGGGGGGGGGGGGGGGGGGGGGGGGGGGGGGGGGGGGGGGGGGGGGGGGGGGGGGGGGGGGGGGGGGGGGGGGGGGGGGGGGGGGGGGGGGGGGGGGGGGGGGGGGGGGGGGGGGGGGGGGGGGGGGGGGGGGGGGGGGGGGGGGGGGGGGGGGGGGGGGGGGGGGGGGGGGGGGGGGGGGGGGGGGGGGGGGGGGGGGGGGGGGGGGGGGGGGGGGGGGGGGGGGGGGGGGGGGGGGGGGGGGGGGGGGGGGGGGGGGGGGGGGGGGGGGGGGGGGGGGGGGGGGGGGGGGGGGGTGGGGGGGGGGGGGGGGGGGGGGGGGGGGGGGGGGGGGGGGGGGGGGGGGGGGGGGGGGGGGGGGGGGGGGGGGGGGGGGGGGGGGGGGGGGGGGGGGGGGGGGGGGGGGGGGGGGGGGGGGGGGGGGGGGGGGGGGGGGGGGGGGGGGGGGGTGGGGGGGGGGGGGGGGGGGGGGGGGGGGGGGGGGGGGGGGGGGGGGGGGGGGGGGGGGGGGGGGGGGGGGGGGGGGGGGGGGGGGGGGGGGGGGGGGGGGGGGGGGGGGGGGGGGGGGGGGGGGGGGGGGGGGGGGGGGGGGGGGGGGGGGGGGGGGGGGGGGGGGGGGGGGGGGGGGGGGGGGGGGGGGGGGGGGGGGGGGGGGGGGGGGGGGGGGGGGGGGGGGGGGGGGGGGGGGGGGGGGGGGGGGGGGGGGGGGGGGGGGGGGGGGGGGGGGGGGGGGGGGGGGGGGGGGGGGGGGGGGGGGGGGGGGGGGGGGGGGGGGGGGGGGGGGGGGGGGGGGGGGGGGGGGGGGGGGGGGGGGGGGGGGGGGGGGGGGGGGGGGGGGGGGGGGGGGGGGGGGGGGGGGGGGGGGGGGGGGGGGGGGGGGGGGGGGGGGGGGGGGGGGGGGGGGGGGGGGGGGGGGGGGGGGGGGGGGGGGGGGGGGGGGGGGGGGGGGGGGGGGGGGGGGGGGGGGGGGGGGGGGGGGGGGGGGGGGGGGGGGGGGGGGGGGGGGGGGGGGGGGGGGGGGGGGGGGGGGGGGGGGGGGGTGGGGGGGGGGGGGGGGGGGGGGGGGGGGGGGGGGGGGGGGGGGGGGGGGGGGGGGGGGGGGGGGGGGGGGGGGGGGGGGGGGGGGGGGGGGGGGGGGGGGGGGGGGGGGGGGGGGGGGGGGGGGGGGGGGGGGGGGGGGGGGGGGGGGGGGGGGGGGGGGGGGGGGGGGGGGGGGGGGGGGGGGGGGGGGGGGGGGGGGGGGGGGGGGGGGGGGGGGGGGGGGGGGGGGGGGGGGGGGGGGGGGGGGGGGGGGGGGGGGGGGGGGGGGGGGGGGGGGGGGGGGGGGGGGGGGGGGGGGGGGGGGGGGGGGGGGGGGGGGGGGGGGGGGGGGGGGGGGGGGGGGGGGGGGGGGGGGGGGGGGGGGGGGGGGGGGGGGGGGGGGGGGGGGGGGGGGGGGGGGGGGGGGGGGGGGGGGGGGGGGGGGGGGGGGGGGGGGGGGGGGGGGGGGGGGGGGGGGGGGGGGGGGGGGGGGGGGGGGGGGGGGGGGGGTGGGGGGGGGGGGGGGGGGGGGGGGGGGGGGGGGGGGGGGGGGGGGGGGGGGGGGGGGGTGGGGGGGGGGGGGGGGGGGGGGGGGGGGGGGGGGGGGGGGGGGGGGGGGGGGGGGGGGGGGGGGGGGGGGGGGGGGGGGGGGGGGGGGGGGGGGGGGGTGGGGGGGGGGGGGGGGGGGGGGGGGGGGGGGGGGGGGGGGGGGGGGGGGGGGGGTGGGGGGGGGGGGGGGGGGGGGGGGGGGGGGGGGGGGGGGGGGGGGTGGGGGGGGGGGGGGGGGGGTGGGGGGGGGGGGGGGGGGGGGGGGGGGGGGGGGGGGGGGGGGGGGGGGGGGGGGGGGGGGGGGGGGGGGGGGGGGGGGGGGGGGGGGGGGGGGGGGGGGGGGGGGGGGGGGGGGGGGGGGGGGGGGGGGGGGGGGGGGGGGGGGGGGGGGGGGGGGGGGGGGGGGGGGGGGGGGGGGGGGGGGGGGGGGGGGGGGGGGGGGGGGGGGGGGGGGGGGGGGGGGGGGGGGGGGGGGGGGGGGGGGGGGGGGGGGGGGGGGGGGGGGGGGGGGGGGGGGGGGGGGGGGGGGGGGGGGGGGGGGGGGGGGGGGGGGGGGGGGGGGGGGGGGGGGGGGGGGGGTGGGGGGGGGGGGGGGGGGGGGGGGGGGGGGGGGGGGGGGGGGGGGGGGGGGGGGGGGGGGGGGGGGGGGGGGGGGGGGGGGGGGGGGGGGGGGGGGGGGGGGGGGGGGGGGGGGGGGGGGGGGGGGGGGGGGGGGGGGGGGGGGGGGGGGGGGGGGGGGGGGGGGGGGGGGGGGGGGGGGGGTGGGGGGGGGGGGGGGGGGGGGGGGGGGGGGGGGGTGGGGGGGGGGGGGGGGGGGGGGGGGGGGGGGGGGGGGGGGGGGGGGGGGGGGGGGGGGGGGGGGGGGGGGGGGGGGGGGGGGGGGGGGGGGGGGGGGGGGGGGGGGGGGGGGGGGGGGGGGGGGGGGGGGGGGGGGGGGGGGGGGGGGGGGGGGGGGGGGGGGGGGGGGGGGGGGGGGGGGGGGGGGGGGGGGGGGGGGGGGGGGGGGGGGGGGGGGGGGGGGGGGGGGTGGGGGGGGGGGGGGGGGGGGGGGGGGGGGGGGGGGGGGGGGGGGGGGGGGGGGGGGGGGGGGGGGGGGGGGGGGGGGGGGGGGGGGGGGGGGGGGGGGGGGGGGGGGGGGGGGGGGGGGGGGGGGGGGGGGGGGGGGGGGGGGGGGGGGGGGGGGGGGGGGGGGGGGGGGGGGGGGGGGGGGGGGGGGGGGGGGGGGGGGGGGGGGGGGGGGGGGGGGGGGGGGGGGGGGGGGGGGGGGGGGGGGGGGGGGGGGGGGGGGGGGGGGGGGGGGGGGGGGGGGGGGGGGGGGGGGGGGGGGGGGGGGGGGGGGGGGGGGGGGGGGGGGGGGGGGGGGGGGGGGGGGGGGGGGGGGGGGGGGGGGGGGGGGGGGGGTGGGGGGGGGGGGGGGGGGGGGGGGGGGGGGGGGGGGGGGGGGGGGGGGGGGGGGGGGGGGGGGGGGGGGGGGGGGGGGGGGGGGGGGGGGGGGGGGGGGGGGGGGGGGGGGGGGGGGGGGGGGGGGGGGGGGGGGGGGGGGGGGGGGGGGGGGGGGGGGGGGGGGGGGGGGGGGGGGGGGGGGGGGGGGGGGGGGGGGGGGGGGGGGGGGGGGGGGGGGGGGGGGGGGGGGGGGGGGGGGGGGGGGGGGGGGGGGGGGGGGGGGGGGGGGGGGGGGGGGGGGGGGGGGGGGGGGGGGGGGGGGGGGGGGGGGGGGGGGGGGGGGGGGGGGGGGGGGGGGGGGGGGGGGGGGGGGGGGGGGGGGGGGGGGGGGGGGGGGGGGGGGGGGGGGGGGGGGGGGGGGGGGGGGGGGGGGGGGGGGGGGGGGGGGGGGGGGGGGGGGGGGGGGGGGGGGGGGGGGGGGGGGGGGGGGGGGGGGGGGGGGGGGGGGGGGGGGGGGGGGGGGGGGGGGGGGGGGGGGGGGGGGGGGGGGGGGGGGGGGGGGGGGGGGGGGGGGGGGGGGGGGGGGGGGGGGGGGGGGGGGGGGGGGGGGGGGGGGGGGGGGGGGGGGGGGGGGGGGGGGGGGGGGGGGGGGGGGGGGGGGGGGGGGGGGGGGGGGGGGGGGGGGGGGGGGGGGGGGGGGGGGGGGGGGGGGGGGGGGGGGGGGGGGGGGGGGGGGGGGGGGGGGGGGGGGGGGGGGGGGGGGGGGGGGGGGGGGGGGGGGGGGGGGGGGGGGGGGGGGGGGGGGGGGGGGGGGGGGGGGGGGGGGGGGGGGGGGGGGGGGGGGGGGGGGGGGGGGGGGGGGGGGGGGGGGGGGGGGGGGGGGGGGGGGGGGGGGGGGGGGGGGGGGGGGGGGGGGGGGGGGGGGGGGGGGGGGGGGGGGGGGGGGGGGGGGGGGGGGGGGGGGGGGGGGGGGGGGGGGGGGGGGGGGGGGGGAGGGGGGGGGGGGGGGGGGGGGGGGGGGGGGGGGGGGGGGGGGGGGGGGGGGGGGGGGGGGGGGGGGGGGGGGGGGGGGGGGGGGGGGGGGGGGGGGGGGGGGGGGGGGGGGGGGGGGGGGGGGGGGGGGGGGGGGGGGGGGGGGGGGGGGGGGGGGGGGGGGGGGGGGGGGGGGGGGGGGGGGGGGGGGGGGGGGGGGGGGGGGGGGGGGGGGGGGGGGGGGGGGGGGGGGGGGGGGGGGGGGGGGGGGGGGGGGGGGGGGGGGGGGGGGGGGGGGGGGGGGGGGGGGGGGGGGGGGGGGGGGGGGGGGGGGGGGGGGGGGGGGGGGGGGGGGGGGGGGGGGGGGGGGGGGGGGGGGGGGGGGGGGGGGGGGGGGGGGGGGGGGGGGGGGGGGGGGGGGGGGGGGGGGGGGGGGGGGGGGGGGGGGGGGGGGGGGGGGGGGGGGGGGGGGGGGGGGGGGGGGGGGGGGGGGGGGGGGGGGGGGGGGGGGGGGGGGGGGGGGGGGGGGGGGGGGGGGGGGGGGGGGGGGGGGGGGGGGGGGGGGGGGGGGGGGGGGGGGGGGGGGGGGGGGGGGGGGGGGGGGGGGGGGGGGGGGGGGGGGGGGGGGGGGGGGGGGGGGGGTGGGGGGGGGGGGGGGGGGGGGGGGGGGGGGGGGGGGGGGGGGGGGGGGGGGGGGGGGGGGGGGGGGGGGGGGGGGGGGGGGGGGGGGGGGGGGGGGGGGGGGGGGTGGGGGGGGGGGGGGGGGGGGGGGGGGGGGGGGGGGGGGGGGGGGGGGGGGGGGGGGGGGGGGGGGGGGGGGGGGGGGGGGGGGGGGGGGGGGGGGGGGGGGGGGGGGGGGGGGGGGGGGGGGGGGGGGGGGGGGGGGGGGGGGGGGGGGGGGGGGGGGGGGGGGGGGGGGGGGGGGGGGGGGGGGGGGGGGGGGGGGGGGGGGGGGGGGGGGGGGGGGGGGGGGGGGGGGGGGGGGGGGGGGGGGGGGGGGGGGGGGGGGGGGGGGGGGGGGGGGGGGGGGGGGGGGGGGGGGGGGGGGGGGGGGGGGGGGGGGGGGGGGGGGGGGGGGGGGGGGGGGGGGGGGGGGGGGGGGGGGGGGGGGGGGGGGGGGGGGGGGGGGGGGGGGGGGGGGGGGGGGGGGGGGGGGGGGGGGGGGGGGGGGGGGGGGGGGGGGTGGGGGGGGGGGGGGGGGGGGGGGGGGGGGGGGGGGGGGGGGGGGGGGGGGGGGGGGGGGGGGGGGGGGGGGGGGGGGGGTGGGGGGGGGGGGGGGGGGGGGGGGGGGGGGGGGGGGGGGGGGGGGGGGGGGGGGGGGGGGGGGGGGGGGGGGGGGGGGGGGGGGGGGGGGGGGGGGGGGGGGGGGGGGGGGGGGGGGGGGGGGGGGGGGGGGGGGGGGGGGGTGGGGGGGGGGGGGGGGGGGGGGGGGGGGGGGGGGGGGGGGGGGGGGGGGGGGGGGGGGGGGGGGGGGGGGGGGGGGGGGGGGGGGGGGGGGGGGGGGGGGGGGGGGGGGGGGGGGGGGGGGGGGGGGGGGGGGGGGGGGGGGGGGGGGGGGGGGGGGGGGGGGGGGGGGGGGGGGGGGGGGGGGGGGGGGGGGGGGGGGGGGGGGGGGGGGGGGGGGGGGGGGGGGGGGGGGGGGGGGGGGGGGGGGGGGGGGGGGGGGGGGGGGGGGGGGGGGGGGGGGGGGGGGGGGGGGGTGGGGGGGGGGGGGGGGGGGGGGGGGGGGGGGGGGGGGGGGGGGGGGGGGGGGGGGGGGGGGGGGGGGGGGGGGGGGGGGGGGGGGGGGGGGGGGGGGGGGGGGGGGGGGGGGGGGGGGGGGGGGGGGGGGGGGGGGGGGGGGGGGGGGGGGGGGGGGGGGGGGGGGGGGGGGGGGGGGGGGGGGGGGGGGGGGGGGGGGGGGGGGGGGGGGGGGGGGGGGGGGGGGGGGGGGGGGGGGGGGGGGGGGGGGGGGGGGGGGGGTGGGGGGGGGGGGGGGGGGGGGGGGGGGGGGGGGGGGGGGGGGGGGGGGGGGGGGGGGGGGGGGGGGGGGGGGGGGGGGGGGGGGGGGGGGGGGGGGGGGGGGGGGGGGGGGGGGGGGGGGGGGGGGGGGGGGGGGGGGGGGGGGGGGGGGGGGGGGGGGGGGGGGGGGGGGGGGGGGGGGGGGGGGGGGGGGGGGGGGGGGGGGGGGGGGGGGGGGGGGGGGGGGGGGGTGGGGGGGGGGGGGGGGGGGGGGGGGGGGGGGGGGGGGGGGGGGGGGGGGGGGGGGGGGGGGGGGGGGGGGGGGGGGGGGGGGGGGGGGGGGGGGGGGGGGGGGGGGGGGGGGGGGGGGGGGGGGGGGGGGGGGGGGGGGGGGGGGGGGGGGGGGGGGGGGGGGGGGGGGGGGGGGGGGGGGGGGGGGGGGGGGGGGGGGGGGGGGGGGGGGGGGGGGGGGGGGGGGGGGGGGGGGGGGGGGGGGGGGGGGGGGGGGGGGGGGGGGGGGGGGGGGGGGGGGGGGGGGGGGGGGGGGGGGGGGGGGGGGGGGGGGGGGGGGGGGGGGGGGGGGGGGGGGGGGGGGGGGGGGGGGGGGGGGGGGGGGGGGGGGGGGGGGGGGGGGGGGGGGGGGGGGGGGGGGGGGGGGGGGGGGGGGGGGGGGGGGGGGGGGGGGGGGGGGGGGGGGGGGGGGGGTGGGGGGGGGGGGGGGGGGGGGGGGGGGGGGGGGGGGGGGGGGGGGGGGGGGGGGGGGGGGGGGGGGGGGGGGGGGGGGGGGGGGGGGGGGGGGGGGGGGGGGGGGGGGGGGGGGGGGGGGGGGGGGGGGGGGGGGGGGGGGGGGGGGGGGGGGGGGGGGGGGGGGGGGGGGGGGGGGGGGGGGGGGGGGGGGGGGGGGGGGGGGGGGGGGGGGGGGGGGGGGGGGGGGGGGGGGGGGGGGGGGGGGGGGGGGGGGGGGGGGGGGGGGGGGGGGGGGGGGGGGGGGGGGGGGGGGGGGGGGGGGGGGGGGGGGGGGGGGGGGGGGGGGGGGGGGGGGGGGGGGGGGGGGGGGGGGGGGGGGGGGGGGGGGGGGGGGGGGGGGGGGGGGGGGGGGGGGGGGGGGGGGGGGGGGGGGGGGGGGGGGGGGGGGGGGGGGGGGGGGGGGGGGGGGGGGGGGGGGGGGGGGGGGGGGGGGGGGGGGGGGGGGGGGGGGGGGGGGGGGGGGGGGGGGGGGGGGGGGGGGGGGGGGGGGGGGGGGGGGGGGGGGGGGGGGGGGGGGGGGGGGGGGGGGGGGGGGGGGGGGGGGGGGGGGGGGGGGGGGGGGGGGGGGGGGGGGGGTGGGGGGGGGGGGGGGGGGGGGGGGGGGGGGGGGGGGGGGGGGGGGGGGGGGGGGGGGGGGGGGGGGGGGTGGGGGGGGGGGGGGGGGGGGGGGGGGGGGGGGGGGGGGGGGGGGGGGGGGGGGGGGGGGGGGGGGGGGGGGGGGGGGGGGGGGGGGGGGGGGGGGGGGGGGGGGGGGGGGGGGGGGGGGGGGGGGGGGGGGGGGGGGGGGGGGGGGGGGGGGGGGGGGGGGGGGGGGGGGGGGGGGGGGGGGGGGGGGGGGGGGGGGGGGGGGGGGGGGGGGGGGGGGGGGGGGGGGGGGGGGGGGGGGGGGGGGGGGGGGGGGGGGGGGGGGGGGGGGGGGGGGGGGGGGGGGGGGGGGGGGGGGTGGGGGGGGGGGGGGGGGGGGGGGGGGGGGGGGGGGGGGGGGGGGGGGGGGGGGGGGGGGGGGGGGGGGGGGGGGGGGGGGGGGGGGGGGGGGGGGGGGGGGGGGGGGGGGGGGGGGGGGGGGGGGGGGGGGGGGGGGGGGGGGGGGGGGGGGGGGGGGGGGGGGGTGGGGGGGGGGGGGGGGGGGGGGGGGGGGGGGGGGGGGGGGGGGGGGGGGGGGGGGGGGGGGGGGGGGGGGGGGGGGGGGGGGGGGGGGGGGGGGGGGGGGGGGGGGGGGGGGGGGGGGGGGGGGGGGGGGGGGGGGGGGGGGGGGGGGGGGGGGGGGGGGGGGGGGGGGGGGTGGGGGGGGGGGGGGGGGGGGGGGGGGGGGGGGGGGGGGGGGGGGGGGGGGGGGGGGGGGGGGGGGGGGGGGGGGGGGGGGGGGGGGGGGGGGGGGGGGGGGGGGGGGGGGGGGGGGGGGGGGGGGGGGGGGGGGGGGGGGGGGGGGGGGGGGGGGGGGGGGGGGGGGGGGGGGGGGGGGGGGGGGGGGGGGGGGGGGGGGGGGGGGGGGGGGGGGGGGGGGGGGGGGGGGGTGGGGGGGGGGGGGGGGGGGGGGGGGGGGGGGGGGGGGGGGGGGGGGGGGGGGGGGGGGGGGGGGGGGGGGGGGGGGGGGGGGGGGGGGGGGGGGGGGGGGGGGGGGGGGGGGGGGGGGGGGGGGGGGGGGGGGGGGGGGGGGGGGGGGGGGGGGGGGGGGGGGGGGGGGGGGGGGGGGGGGGGGGGGGGGGGGGGGGGGGGGGGGGGGGGGGGGGGGGGGGGGGGGGGGGGGGGGGGGGGGGGGGGGGGGGGGGGGGGGGGGGGGGGGGGGGGGGGGGGGGGGGGGGGGTGGGGGGGGGGGGGGGGGGGGGGTGGGGGGGGGGGGGGGGGGGGGGGGGGGGGGGGGGGGGGGGGGGGGGGGGGGGGGGGGGGGGGGGGGGGGGGGGGGGGGGGGGGGGGGGGGGGGGGGGGGGGGGGGGGGGGGGGGGGGGGGGGGGGGGGGGGGGGGGGGGGGGGGGGGGGGGGGGGGGGGGGGGGGGGGGGGGGGGGGGGGGGGGGGGGGGGGGGGGGGGGGGGGGGGGGGGGGGGGGGGGGGGGGGGGGGGGGGGGGGGGGGGGGGGGGGGGGGGGGGGGTGGGGGGGGGGGGGGGGGGGGGGGGGGGGGGGGGGGGGGGGGGGGGGGGGGGGGGGGGGGGGGGGGGGGGGGGGGGGGGGGGGGGGGGGGGGGGGGGGGGGGGGGGGGGGGGGGGGGGGGGGGGGGGGGGGGGGGGGGGGGGGGGGGGGGGGGGGGGGGGGGGGGGGGGGGGGGGGGGGGGGGGGGGGGGGGGGGGGGGGGGGGGGTGGGGGGGGGGGGGGGGGGGGGGGGGGGGGGGGGGGGGGGGGGGGGGGGGGGGGGGGGGGGGGGGGGGGGGGGGGGGGGGGGGGGGTGGGGGGGGGGGGGGGGGGGGGGGGGGGGGGGGGGGGGGGGGGGGGGGGGGGGGGGGGGGGGGGGGGGGGGGGGGGGGGGGTGGGGGGGGGGGGGGGGGGGGGGGGGGGGGGGGGGGGGGGGGGGGGGGGGGGGGGGGGGGGGGGGGGGGGGGGGGGGGGGGGGGGGGGGGGGGGGGGGGGGGGGGGGGGGTGGGGGGGGGGGGGGGGGGGGGGGGGGGGGGGGGGGGGGGGGGGGGGGGGGGGGGGGGGGGGGGGGGGGGGGGGGGGGGGGGGGGGGGGGGGGGGGGGGGGGGGGGGGGGGGGGGGTGGGGGGGGGGGGGGGGGGGGGGGGGGGGGGGGGGGGGGGGGGGGGGGGGGGGGGGGGGGGGGGGGGGGGGGGGGGGGGGGGGGGGGGGGGGGGGGGGGGGGGGGGGGGGGGGGGGGGGGGGGGGGGTGGGGGGGGGGGGGGGGGGGGGGGGGGGGGGGGGGGGGGGGGGGTGGGGGGGGGGGGGGGGGGGGGGGGGGGGGGGGGGGGGGGGGGGGGGGGGGGGGGGGGGGGGGGGGGGGGGGGGGGGGGGGGGGGGGGGGGGGGTGGGGGGGGGGGGGGGGGGGGGGGGGGGGGGGGGGGGGGGGGGGGGGGGGGGGGGGGGGGGGGGGGGGGGGGGGGGGGGGGGGGGGGGGGGGGGGGGGGGGGGGGGGGGGGGGGGGGGGGGGGGGGGGGGGGGGGGGGGGGGGGGGGGGGGGGGGGGGGGGGGGGGGGGGGGGGGGGGGGGGGGGGGGGGGGGGGGGGGGGGGGGGGGGGGGGGGGGGGGGGGGGGGGGGGGGGGGGGGGGGGGGGGGGGGGGGGGGGGGGGGGGGGGGGGGGGGGGGGGGGGGTGGGGGGGGGGGGGGGGGGGGGGGGGGGGGGGGGGGGGGGGGGGGGGGGGGGGGGGGGGGGGTGGGGGGGGGGGGGGGGGGGGGGGGGGGGGGGGGGGGGGGGGGGGGGGGGGGGGGGGGGGGGGGTGGGGGGGGGGGGGGGGGGGGGGGGGGGGGGGGGGGGGGGGGGGGGGGGGGGGGGGGGGGGGGGGGTGGGGGGGGGGGGGGGGGGGGGGGGGGGGGGGGGGGGGGGGGGGGGGGGGGGGGGGGGGGGGGGGGGGGGGGGGGGGGGGGGGGGGGGGGGGGGGGGGGGGGGGGGGGGGGGGGGGGGGGGGGGGGGGGGGGGGGGGGGGGGGGGGGGGGGTGGGGGGGGGGGGGGGGGGGGGGGGGGGGGGGGGGGGGGGGGGGGGGGGGGGGGGGGGGGGGGGTGGGGGGGGGGGGGGGGGGGGGGGGGGGGGGGGGGGGGGGGGGGGGGGGGGGGGGGGGGGGGGGGGGGGGGGGGGGGGGGGGGGGGGGGGGGGGGGGGGGGGGGGGGGGGGGGGGGGGGGGGGGGGGGGGGGGGGGGGGGGGGGGGGGGGGGGGGGGGGGGGGGGGGGGGGGGGGGGGGGGGGGGGGGGGGGGGGGGGGGGGGGGGGGGGGGGGGGGGGGGGGGGGGGGGGGGGGGGGGGGGGGGGGGGGGGGGGGGGGGGGGGGGGGGGGGGGGGGGGGGGGGGGGGGTGGGGGGGGGGGGGGGGGGGGGGGGGGGGGGGGGGGGGGGGGGGGGGGGGGGGGGGGGGGGGGGGGGGGGGGGGGGGGGGGGGGGGGGGGGGGGTGGGGGGGGGGGGGGGGGGGGGGGGGGGGGGGGGGGGGGGGGGGGGGGGGGGGGGGGGTGGGGGGGAGGGGGGGATTGGGGCGACGGACGGGCCGATGGGTGGCAGTGCGGGTGGGGGGAGCTGGGTGGTCGTGGAGGAGGGGTGGTGGTCGGTGGGGGTGGGGCAGGGAGGTGGGCGGAGGAGGAGGAGGAGGGGACTGGAGTGTGGGAGGGTGTGGGCTGAGGGGGGGGAGCTGGGGTGGCGGGGGGGGAGGGTGGGGGGGAGGGGGGCCCGTGTTTTGGTTTCTTTTTTTGTGTTTTTCTTCTTTTTTCTTTTTTTTTTTTTTTATTTATTTCGTATTTTTTTTTCTTTCTTTTTTTTTGGTCTTCCTTTTCTTTCTTTTTTATTTTCTCTATCGTGTTATTTTTTTCATTTTATTTTTTTTTTTCTTTCATTTTTTTTTTTTAATTTTTTATTTTTTTTTTTTTTTGTTTTTTGTCTTTTTTTTCTTAATTTTCTTATTTGTTTGCTTTTTTATTTTTTTTTTTTGATTTTTTTTTTTTTTATCGTTTTGCAGACAATGTAAGCAACTTTGTAAAACATATTTGCGTTTGACACGAATGAAACTTTCGATGCTGCAGAATGGATTTTTGATTTGCAATAGTTTCAGCTACGGGTGATGAAATTTTATAAAAAAGTTAACTCTGCAACTAAAATTAAGAAACCAGATTGGACAAATTCGGTATGGTTGCACAAATGAAGATCCTTAAATTGTTTTTGTTACATTACTTGAAAACAATTTGGGAAAAAACTTCAAAAGTATCATCGAATTATTTATCACAAATTCATTGCCAAGGAATGAGACTTTTTCTCTGCTGGTGACCCTGTAGAGTTCACTGTATTAACAAACTACGAATTAGAGCCCTGAATGATTTGTGAACTTTTCCCAGGAGAAAGAGGAGAGCATGGCAAGTTATTCCTTCATTGAAATGTGCAATAGCTATCCAAAGGATAAATAGTCATTAGATTTTAGAATTTTAGGGAGTGTTTTTCAAAATGTTTGGAAGGAAAGCAATGAGGACTTGCTACTTAGGAATGAAGAATAGCAAATGCATTTAGCTATGTCATCTCTTATTATCTGGCGTTTAAGTAATTTAAATTTAAAATAGTACAAGAAAAGTTTCCTAAACCAGTATAGGCCATCTACATTATTTTATGATGAAACTTTAGTTTCTTTCTAATTTGGAGAAAAAAAATAAAACATTAAATTTAATACTGAAAGTATCAACAAATTTAATAACTTTTCAATGATATATGGAGAAAATTTTACCCCTATTTTAAGTATTCATTCAGTGTTAGGTTTGATGAATTTCAGGATCATAAAAAAAAAATGCTGATCTTTTATAATTCTTTGTCTATTTCTGCAAAACACTACTTGTTTCCCTTCTGAAATCCAAATCGGAATTACTGACCTTTTGCATCGGTAATCAAATATAAGAGCTTACTTCAACAGAAAGTCATCCACGTTATACAGAAATTTGGAAATTTGTACCAACAATTTTTTTTCACATTTACACACTTTAGCCGTCTGATGCTGTTGTAGATTTGGTTCAAAATACGCTTCTAAACAAATATTTTTCGTTATGAATGCAGAAAAATCTAAATACCGTTGAATATTAATTGATAGCACTTAAAACGTTCAACTTCTTAGGATTCTCAAGAACTAATCCTAAAATTAAAGACTTGGTAAAAAAGATACAGACTCATAAACCACATTAAGTACAGACTGTTTAATTTTTTAGAGTAGAATGTTTGATGTTATTTGTTTCTTTTTTAAGCGTAAGCCAACTGACAGAACCTATGAAAGTGTTTATTAACGATAACTCTTAAGTTTGGACTTGTAATATCTTTATTATCATTTAGATTTCAATTGCTCAGATTTACGAGAAAAAATGTTTCATTTGAGTAAGAATTACACAGTCAGCCAACATAAAATCTATTTTTAAAAAATCAGTTTGTTGGAAAAATACATTGTGGCACGGTGAGCTTTTTCTCTCCAGATAGTGGCACTCTCCCTAAAAAGGTTGGCCACCCCTGCTCTAGAAGGTATGTGCTGCCTGAGTAAGTGCGTAGATAAAAGTATGCATTCATCTTTGTTTTATTAAAAGGACAGAATGTTGCATTTTTCCCCTTCGAAATTTTATTCGTTCATTACTTTTGTTTAATTGTTCCTAGAGTAATGCCGCTTGGAACCTACTTTTTGACTTCCCCACCTAATTATGTAACCAAGTGCAGGGGCTCCCTTTTGAAAATTCAGAGTTTGTGTTAATTTCACTTTGTTTAAGGCCCCTTATCAAAATTTTATTCTCATAATTTTAAAGAAGACTTTACTCCATGTCAGAAGACACCTTTCTTTTGTTCTTTGGAAGTACAGCAGCCGAATAACTCCGAGTGTTTCATTTTTTTTATGACTGTACACTAGGGTGAAGCGAAAAAAAACAAACTTTTTATTTTCGAATCGTAATAGTGCGGAAAAGTTGCGATTGGTGAAGACTTACAAAACAAAACAAAAATTTTTGAAATCGGATATCTTCCGATCCCGCAACGAGCCTGAAATTTTGAAAAAATGAAAATTTTCATGTGTTTTTAGCGATTTTTTAAAATTTTTGTTTCAATGTTTTATATTTTGCTTTTAGACGGAAAAGTTACGATTGGTGAAGCCAACTGAAATTTTAAAAAATAAATTAAGATCGAATAATACCTTCTGATCCAGTAACAAGCCAGAAAAACCAAAAAATTGGATATTTTCAGGTTTTTTTTTTTGGGGGGGGGGGGGGGATTAAAAAAAGTTTTTTAAACTGTTCTCATTTTTTTTTCTTCTTTTTTACCCGGTATCCATAGCGTAAAGAATTTAGAAAAGGACTATATTATTCTTAAACATTAATTTTTTATTGATTTTTTAGGTATCTTCTAAGCATGCAAAACTACCATTCTTTACAACACTGAAACATTTTCAAATAATAGAAAATTATAAAATATTTTCCAAAATTTCTACAATTTAGTACAAAAACCCACTAAATAAAACACCCACGCGCAAAATAAACGCTTATTTTAATCACTAAACTATGAACAATTTTAATACCTAACTAATTATATACAATTTCTTAACCGCCGTTTGAAGTCTGTGCCTTCTATAAATTGTTACCTAACCTGACTGACTACCCCCAGAATCCTTTAACATTACTTTAATTAAAAACTAATTTTGTTCAGTCTTTAAAATTAAACCTAGTTCGGTTAGGTAGTGTATAGAATGAGACTGCAAAGGGCAATTTAAAATTAAGAAACTAATATATAATGAGGTACGTATTAAAATAGTTTATCGTTTAGAGATAAAAAATATTATTCATCTTATGAGTGAGTGTTTTGTTCAGTGGATTTTTGTACTGAAAAAGTTGAACGAATTTAACTAATAGGTATGGGTAAGAAGTTGTACGGAAATATTATGTATTCAATGGCGGTTTTGTTTTTTGTTTAAAAATAATTTTGTGTATCAAAAATTAGAAATCAACAAAATCTAAAATTTGTTTTGTCTTCTAGACTAATAAATTCATTATATTTATGGCTTTCACATCAAATGTATTCCAAAATAATCACCGAGATGCTCTGCAGTAACCTTTTAAGCACAAGTTTCTCTTCAGTCGTATTTCAAATGTTCAGTTTTCATGATAACATGTTTTAATATTTTTTGCATAAAGTTAGTGGGGGTGTGTGGGGCAGGCCTTCCCCGCAGTGCCCTCTCCTTGTGAAATGCTTTCCAATCCTCAGTTTTTGTTACACATTGCCCCACTTTGCTTGGGACTGTGTTACTGTGGGAACCAACATAACCTTAAAGCAAACTTAAAGCAACTAAAAAGCAAAAAATAAGAGATAACATTTGCATAAAATTTTTTACCCATGCCTATTAATTAAATTTGTTGAACTGTTTCAGTACAAAGATCCACTGAAAAAAATACTCACTCATAAGATGAACAATATTTTTTATCTCTAAACGAAACACTATTTTAATACCTACCTCATTATATGTTAGTTTCTTAAGTTTTAATTGCCTTTTGCAATCTCATTCTATACACTACCTAACCTAACTAGGTTTAATTTTTAAGAACGAACAAAAGTTAGTTTTTAATCAAATTAATGTTAAAGGATTCTATGGGTAGTCATTCTGGTAAGGTAACAGTTTCCATTATTTGAAAATGTTTCATTCTTGTAAAGAATGGTAGTTTTGCATGTTTAGAAGATCCCTGAAAAATCAATAAAAAATTAATGTTTAAGAGTAATATAGTGCTTTTTAAAATTCTTTACGCGATGATACCGTGTAAAAAAGAAGAGAAAAAAAATGAGAACAGTTTTTATAACCTTTTTTTAATTCCCCCCAAAAAAGCTGAAAATATCCAATTTTTTGGTTTTTCTGGTTTGTTCCTGGATCAGAAGGTATTATTCGATCTCAATGTATTTTTTAAAATTTCAGAAGGCTTCACCAATCGTAACTTTTCCGTCCAAGAGCATTAAAATGAAACATTGAAACAAAAATTTAAAAAATCGCTAAAAACACATGAAATTTTTCATTTTTTCAAAATTTCAGGCTCGTTGCGGGAACGGAAGATATTATCCGATTTCAAAAATTTTTGCTTTGTTTTGTAAGTCGTTACCAATCGCAACTTTTCCGCACTATTACAAATACAAATACAAATACAAATGTGGCGACCAGCAGCAGGCTCTGGGCCCAACTTGGCTGGTCCTAGTCAAATTAAAGACCCCAATGAAGATCAATTGCCCTCTTAAAGCCATCTACTCCATTGCTCTTTACCGCCTCTTCCGGTAAGCTGTTCCAAGTTCCCACTACCCTGCTAAAATAGTAATTTTTTCGAATTTCAAGATTAGCCTGAGATTTAAACAGCTTAAAACAATGACCCCTTGTCCTGCTTTCCGTGCGAAAATCTAACCCCGTAACATCATTCATTTTAATAAATTTAAACAACTGAATCATGTCCCCTCTGGCTCTCCTTCGCTCAAGACTATACATATTAAGCATTCTAAGTCTGGAATCATAGTCTAAATTAGAAAACCCATTTACTAACCTTGTAGCCCTTCTTTGTACCCTTTCCAATAAATTAATGTCTTTCTTCAGATAAGGAGACCAAAACTGAACAGCATACTCCAAATGAGGTCTTACCAAACTTCTATATAGAGGCAGAAGAACCTTCTTAGATTTGTTTGAAATAGATCTATTAATAAACCCAAGCATCCTATTGGCTTTGTTACTAGCTATGCTGCACTGTTGACTAGACTTGAAATCCTGATTTATTAAGACACCTAGATCCATAACATTATCTGCCCTACTAATGACTGAACCCTGTAAATAATAGCTTGTATGCTTATTTCCATGACCGAAATGCAGCACTTGACATTTCCCAACATTAACTGCCATACCCCACTTGTCTGCCCATTTAGTAATATGATCCAAATCCTGTTGCAGCTGATTTATTTGTTCGTCATTTTCTACAACCCCCATAAGTTTGACATCATCGGCAAAACAATTCATGTTTCCAGAAACATTTTCATGAATGTCATTCATAAAAATAATAAACAAAAGGGGACCTAAAACTGATCCTTGGGGAACCCCACTTAAAACCTCACTCCATTTAGAATAGTTACCCCTAACAACTACTCTTTGTTTCCTTCCTGTCAGCCAATTCCTAACCCAAACTAGAATTTTACCTCCTACCCCTATACCAGCTAATTTACTGAGTAGTGCTACATGCGGTACCTTATCGAAAGCTTTTTGAAAATCTATGTAAACAACATCTACGCATTTTTTGCTATCTAAAGCCAAGGTAACCTTGTCGTAGAAATGTAATAAATTAGTAGCACACGATTTACCTTTTCTGAAACCATACTGCAAACTACTCAACAGCCCATTATTTTCTAAGAAATTCATAATCTTAATTTTGATCAATGTTTCAAAAATTTTACATACCACTGAAGTCAGACTCACAGGCCTATAATTTCCTGCATTACCTCTAGACCCTTTCTTGAAGAGTGGTGTAATGTTAGCTAGTTTCCAGTCCTCTGGCACTATCCCTGAGTTATACGAAGCATTGAATATATTAACTATAGCGTCAACTAATTCCTCTGCACATTCTACTAGAATTTTTGGATAAATATTATCTGGTCCCGGAGCTTTTGTGGTTTTAATTTTTTTCAAATAAAGTAAAACGTCCTCCCTGGAAAATACAAAGTCCTCAAGCTGTGTAGTAGCTTGTGTCTTGCTTGTGTCAACTGTTGAGATACAGTTATCGTTAAAAACACTGGAAAAAAAGTCATTTAGAACATTTGCTATATCACCATCATTCTGAATTAAATTTCCATGCTCATCTACTAGTGGCCCAATTTGACTATTTCGAACTTTCCCAGAATTTGCGTATGCAAAAAACTCCTTTGGATTCCTGTCAATATTATCTGCCAGCTTTTGTTCCAATTCTCTTTTCTGAAACCGTACCAAATACTTAAAACTACGCCTAGCCTCACAATACTGTAGCCTGTCTGCGCTGTGACCAGTTTCTTTTAATCGACGAAAAGCAGCTTGCTTACGGTTTAGAGCATCCTTAGTTTCCCTAGTGAACCACATGGGCCAAATTTTTGTGTTTACCCCTTTTCTCCTAAAAGGAACAAAATCTCCAACTGTTTTTGCTAGTTTTTCCTTAAACTCTGTCCACTGCAAATTTACATCGCTATTGTCCAAACCTGATGAAAAAACCGCTTTCAAACTCTGCCTGAGTGCGACAAAATCAGTATTTCTGAAATTAGGTACAAACCTAAAATTTTTGTCTTTGTGCATATCAAACTTAATCCCAAACCTAATGCTGTTGTGGTCACTATCCCCAATATGCTCCCCTACACATAATGCCTGTACAGAACCTTCAACATTGCAGAAAACAAGATCCAAAACAGTATCCTGCCGTGTTCCCTCAGAAACAACTTGATCTAAAAAACAGTCACCAATTACCTTTAGAAATTCCTCTTCTCTACTATTATTGGGGTAAGAATTATTCCAATCAATGCCCGGAAAATTGAAATCCCCCATTATAATTACCGGTCCCTTACTCGACATGTCTCTAATAATACGATACATCTGTTCATCTTGACCCTGGCTTAGATTAGGTGGCCTATAAATGTTACCCAAACGTAATTTTTTACCCTTACCGCTCATCAATTCTAGCCAAACCATGTCAATATCATTAGGTTTGTCATTTATTGCCAATTCATTGCAAGTTAAAGTATCTCTAACGTAAAATAAAACCCCACCACCTCTTTTACCTACTCTATCTTGTCTAAACAAATTATACCCAGGAATACACAATAAATCATCATTTTTGGTAGCCCATGTCTCGGTAACTCCAATTACATCCAAATTCTCATTTGTGATTATGCTTTTTAATTCTTCCATCTTGTTCCTAATACTGCGAGCATTGGTATAAAAAACCTTAAGCATGCTCAACTCGTTTTTATTCAACCCCTTACGATTTCTTGAATCAAAATTGTTGAAATGACTACTCTTATTTTCCTCCTTATTACCATTCCTAATTAAACCCAAATAGTTTGCATGTTTTTGCAACCTACTCCGTGAACCCTGCCCCCCTTTCAAACTTAGTTTTTTGACTCAGAATACTCCAAAACCAAACCACTAACCATTTTAACCCCTGTAGAACTCAGATGCAGGCCATCCCTAGCAATCCAATCTCGCTTACAATAACTCCACACGTCGATGAATCTGATACTGCGCATATGGCAAATTTCTTTGAGTATCAAGTTCATGCACCTAGCCCGCTGGTTTAACCAGCTCCTATTGACTCCGTACCTGGGCAGCAACCCAACCACTTGGACACTGGTCGAACTGTTGGTTGCTTTATCCAACAGGGAATTCCACTCGTTCCTAAATTCCTCATTATTACTACGGCCTACATCGTTCGTTCCCACCCATAAAGTGACCATATCCTCCTTATCAAATGTCCCCCTCTTCTCTGCAACCTTATTTACATCCTTCACCCGAGCCCCTGGTAAACAACACCTAGCCACCTTACGTTTTACCCTCCCGATTGAATTTCCCACCTCACGCACCATAGAATCCCCCAATATTACCCCCTTCGTCTCCCAGTCTGTCTCCTTACTGCTAACTTCCCCCTTCACCCCTGGAATAATCCCACTAACTAACTCACAGCTAATGCCCACATCCTTTTTAATAACTTCCCCCTTTCCATCTGAATTGTTTACCTCCTCTGTCCCACAACCTGAGGCTATTTGGGCCTGCAAAATGGTCATCCTATTTTTTAAGTCCAGGAGCTCAGCACACTTAGTGCAAGTGAAATCATCCTCAGAAATGGACTCCTCTTTTCCCTCATACAGGCAGAACATCTGACAAATGTCGCAAGAAATCCACCTGCTCCCCTTCCCATTCGACGACGATTACGATTCGAAAATAAAAACTTTGTTTTTTTCGCTCCACCCTACTGTACACCCACCCAAAAAAAAAAAGATGTTCATCCCAGTGGAGCCTTTGTGTTCATCCCAGTGTTAACTATTTTAGAATAAATCGCCAGATTATCTATCTATCGAAATCAGGGGCGCCCCGATCTTAAATTTTTGGGAGGGAGGAAATTCTTAATTTGCTGAATCATAAAATGCAAATAAAAACAAGCTTATGCCGTTACTTTATGAGTAAAGGCAATAGGTATCACTAAAAAAACAAAAAGAAAAACGAGCATTTTCAATCTTTTCTACGCCTGATTGAAAAACGTTTGAAATATCATGAATAATAATGGGGGCAGTATTTATATATTTAAATTTTGAACATTTCCGGAAGATAACTTCCTCACGGACCCCCCTTCTAAGATTGTTGGAAATAGAATGTTTGCAAATTTTTATTTCGGAAAATTGGTAGGAATAATCCGTGAATCCCCGAAGAAAACATTGCATCCCTGAATTTGTCGAATCGTCTGTCCGAATGAGGAAAATCTTTGGGAGGTCCGGGTGACCTCCCGTGACCTCTCTTCGGGGCGCCCCTGATCGAAATAGCATCTACTGCAGGTCTCAATTTTCAGACATGTTTGCCAGGATAGTGGAAAAGAAACTGCATTTTGTGATAAAATCATGAAACTTGGTTGGTTTCTAGACATTGTGTCTGCAAACATTTTTAGAAGGGGGGCCAATCGGAAATCTCCCCCAAAACCCCTCTTAGCGGCCATTTTCGGTCAAAAACTAGAAATGGCGCTTTTTTGTAATTATTATTATTATTTTCTTCTTAAATCATTGGCTATGTCATAACATAGGTGTTTATTGTATTTTTTATTGTTCAAAGCTCCATGTAACCCATTTATGCCCAGTGTCCTAAAAACGGGACGCTTGTTAGTTACTGCATACAAAAACCTATAATGGGTATATCATTTTACTAAAGCTGTTTTTCACAAGTTAAATAGTCCTTATTCTTGAGAAAACCAGATATAACCACTATTTGGACATCAGAGTTTATTTATTAACAGCTATTTTCAGACAAATCAGTCAAGCAACGATCCAGCATGGGTAGCCACAAAAAGTAAGTTTTTTTGCGACCCTTTTTTCTCATAAATCAAACTATTTTAAAATGTATACAGCAGTGAGTAACCGCCCCTAAGCAAGGGCTAAGGCAGAAACATGCAATACACCGCAACTCGACCATTTCGATCCATGGACAGCTGTTTCGAGCTTATTCTGCTCTCATCAGCATGGAATACGACATTAGTCGGAATTAGTCAGAATTAGTCGAAATTATAATTTCGTATTCCATGCTGATGAGAGCACAATAAGATCGAAACAGCTGTCCATGGATCGAAATGGTCGAGTTGGCGGTGTATTGCATATTTTAAAATGATTTGCTTAAAATTGATCACAGATGCGTTCTATAATGTTACTTTGCAAAAGTGAAGTCAAGTAAGATCGTATTTTTCTCACATATCTGACATCATAAAAAATGCAAAATATTCCATAAACAGGACGTTTAAAAAAATAATAAATATGGCAACGGTGAACTATTTTATGCCTAAAATGTATGTAAACCATTCCAAGTAAGAGTTTTAAGCAGATAAAAATTGAAAAAAAATGTTAAAAAAAACTTGGGCATAAATGGGTTAAAGACTAAATTTAAAAATAACCACCCAAAAAATGCTTTTTTCTGGCAAATCGATATTTTTTGAGAATAAATTCGTGGACGTAAATTCCCTCCTCCCACAAATGCATTAAAAATGAAGTTGAAGAATGTATGACCGAACTGTCCAATGACCGAACTGTCCAATTACCCGGTCATGCTACATCTCTTTTTTTATGACTAAGCACACATCATCGAAAATGTTCCCCAAGGGTACAGAAGCATAAGAACTTGAGGGGAAAGTTAATGTCAAGATAGTATAATTCTGACAAAATGAAATCTAAAGTTTCAATTTCAGAAATTTAGAATTTTTAGTTTTAAATTTATTTTTCCTCTTATTTATTACCGTTGCTGATTTTTTTTCTTCAAATATGGTCGTTCATTAGATGACGAATATTTTCCAGTGACTGTTTATCATTGGTAACATGCGTCATTGTTCATATATTCCCGTAAATGCTATTTATATGGATTGAGATTAGGAAAGATGGTCACATTTTTACAAGTTACGGTTTCTCAGAGTCGTGTGATTTTACATGTTCAGAAGTATTGTTTTAAATGCATTTATTTTAATTTCGTTTCAGTGTTAAAGTCTGGAAGTTCAAATGGCAAGTACCCGAGGAAATGTTGTTTTTACCAAAATTATTACAACAGATATTAACGGGATTAAATTTATTTTCTGTCCGAAATTAACTCCAAAAAATCTATTGTGCCCTGCAGCAGCTTTAAATGCATCAGACCTGTACCGAGGGTATGAAACAATGTCCGAAAATCTGTCCAAACTGGCAATATTAAGGCAAATTATCAGACGTTGTAAATGTAGCTAGATTTAAATTTGAAAAATTATTTGTATCGGAAACATTTATTGAAAAGAGGGATAAGTGACATAAATCTTCTAGTTTGAGGTATAACAGTACAAAAGTCGGAAGAGCTGAAGAAAGAAAAAGAAATTAAAACTTTAAAGAGTGCCATGTAAGTAAACATTTTGAAAAAGAGTTTCAGTTCAACAGAAGAGAAAGAAATGAACTTCATCCTTTCGAGATTTGGGTTTCTTTTGTGATAAGCCTGGTGAAAATGGACAGGAGTTACATCTAGTTCTGACGAAATCAGTTGACAAAAAATACGAAGTTGCGTGTTGATAAAAGGAGACAGTATGCTCACTGCTGAGTTGGCACAAGCTGATATGATAGCTCAAGAATGCAAGTACCGTCGTACTTGTTGCAGGACAGCAAATGATTGTTCTGAGGAAAATATTTATTCACTAATTGAATTAATTGCCCTGTTATCGAGTAATTTCTTACATGCAAAATGTTAGAGTTAACAAAGATGATAAGTATCCAGTTTTCAGAATGTTCGTTTTACTAAAATATTATTCAGAAAGAATAGAAAACATATGTTACAACATAATTTATCAATCGAAAATATATTTGCTAATGATGTTCACAATACCAGAGTAAGAGAAAAAATATTATCACACTTTGGACATGGATATATGCATATAGAGAAATCAGGCCTTGAATATGTTTTAGTTTGTAAAGGCGAATGAATCAATATGTGTCTCCTGTAGCAACAGGTTTAAAGATCCTGTCGTAAGTGACATGGTAGTGAATTCCATTAGGACATGCATTTTAAAGTCAACAGTCAGCTTTGAAGGCGAATTTGAAGAGTCATGCCAGCAAGAAGCTGTTGATCCTCTTCTTCCGTCCTTTATAAATAACTTGTTATATGGTACTTGGTTCCTGAAATATTGATGGTCTTCCTTCTTAACCATTACTCATAATTTGTCAGTTGGTAGTATTTAATATGCATACTTCAAACAAATTAAACGAGTAGACTGCTCGCCAAGCAAACGAAATACTTCAAAGCCGTAAAAATAATTACTAGTTTGGTAAAAAGTATAATTTTTGAAACAGGAAGATATTTTCATTCAGAATATACAATATTTCATTTCATTTACCGATGAAATCAGCATGAAAACTAAAAAACAAAGGCAACTATGGGACATGGAACTCGTTGAATGCATCAGTTAGCTTCTTTTTATGTTAGATGTCAAATAACAGTAGTGGATACCTGTGAACATAGGCGTAATTTGGCCTTGAAAAGTAGGGGGGCAAACTTTTTGTAAGAGTTTTCTTTTTACTTCCTTTTACGTAGTAAAGGAAGTATTGTGATCGCGAAAAAAAAATCACTCAAATTTGAGTCTAAATTTCGATTTTGCTCCCCCGAATGAATGTTCAGTAGTTTTTTCGACCTGTCAGCACGTGCATATGTACCTACCAACATATAAGCAGCCGAAAAATCCTTTTCAACCACCCCCGAGTTATATACGATGAGTTTTCTCGTGACGTCTGTATGTACGTATGTGCGGATGTATGTGCGTATGTGTGTCGCATAACTCAAAAACTATATGCCGTAGAAGCTTCTAGCTTGGTATGTAGGCTTTGGGGATGGTCTAGTTGTGCACCTCCCCTTGTGGTTGCATTCGAATGTTCCCAAGGGGGTGTTTTACCCCTTTTTTGGGGTAAATCAGTGTTAATTTCAATGCAGACTCAAGTGATATGAATTAGCGCGACCACTTGGCGACATGTCGCCAAAGTTTTGATCGCCACGTGTTTTACGCCAACTTGGCGACATATCACCAAGTTGGCGACAAATTTGGCGAAAAAATTATTTTTTGAATTTGGGTTCAACTTGGCGCTATTGGCGATATTTTGCGAAAAATTCACTGAATGATATTAAAATCAGCAATATTTAGAAAATTAACCATTGTAAAATATTTTTTGCATTGTTTCGTGGCAGATTAGGGAAGTAAATATTTGAATTGTTACCTTGCTCCCTACAAGCACTTTTTTTAACACTTAAGGCAACTACTAAGAAATTTACACGTAAAAGGAAGTAGTGTGGGATCCATACCAGATTTTTTCAATTAAAATAATGCAAAATGTACTTTTTCAAAAAAAAAAAAAAGATAATAATAATAATAATAATAATAATAATAATAATAATAATAATAAAATCTGGTATGGACCCCACACTACTTCCTTTTACGTGTAAATTTCTTAGTAGTTGCCTTAAGTGTTAAAAAAAGTGCTTGGAGTGAGCAAGGTAACAATTCAAATATTTACTCCTATTAGTACAGCAGATATGTGACCGAATTGTGCCTTTAATGATAGAAACATAAAACTTGGCACACGTATAATACACATAAAAAGATTTAATTCTGGATACGCGGCCATCTGAGATTTCGTCTATTGGAGTAATGGCAGCCGTCAAACTGCAAAATGTTCGTACTTTTTTCGAATTCTCCCCATTTTGACCATGAAAGAGCACGTTTTTGGCAAACATCATATTTTACATATTTAAACTACATTAAATTTGTTACAAGTTGATACCAAAATGGACTTGTTAGCTATAATAGTTTTTGAGATACAGCTTCTGAAAGTTTCAAATTCTCCAAATTTGAACATTTTTAGTTGATTTCCTTGTTTTATCATACATGCAAATGTTTTTAGATCTTCAATAACCTGTATTGTTTAAGAAGTAAAGTAACATTTATTGAATTTAACATTTTGAAGAGGGTGGTAGAAAGGGTAAAGGTTTTGAGTGAGGGCGGAGGTTTCGGTTCACAACCAGAGAACTGATATCCAAAAGAGAGAGAGCCATATTGAAATCCAAAGATTCCTCTGAATATCTTTAGAGTTCCTCCAAACCTGTTAAAATCATGTTAAATGACAACTGTTAAAGCTATGCAGAGTTATTGTTGTTTCATGCATAAAGTGTGCTCCTCGTAATTAAACTCATGTTTGAAAAATGCAACACCATGAAGGACTTGCGCGAATGGGCTGAAATTTTCAATAAATGCAAAGTAGGGTATGATATGCAAATGATTAGAGTTTTAGACGCGTAGCGCATGCGTACGCTGAGCAGCGCCCTCTGAACGCCGGATTTATCCGAATAAATAGATGGCTGCAGCACTGCGTGTATAGTTATAGACGGTTGTCTGCTCGAGATAAACGTTAGATGAGACGTTGCTTATGCCTTTTCGACGAAAAAGAGCGATGTTTCAGCAACTTACGGAGTTTGAACGGGGAGGATCATCAGCCTTCGTGAAGCTGGATTGTCTTATCGTGAAGTAGCCACTCGTGTGCAGCGTAAAAGCAGCACAGTGATGCGTGTTTGGAAGCAGTGGACGGACGAGTGTCGGACAACTCGGAAATCCGGGAGTGGACCCCGAAAAGTGACGTCAGCGCGCGATGATAGACACCTGATCCGCATGGTACTGACGGAACGTACAGCTTTTTCTAGACAACTGGCAGCACAGTGGTCAACAGCTACAGGTGTTTTAATGTGTGTTCCACCAATTCGTAGACGTCTGCTTCAGCACGGACTGCACGCAAGGTTTCCTTTATAATACAGGATCTCGCTCACGCTAAACCATCGCCGCCTGCGGCTACAGCGGGCCAATCAGCATAAGGACTGGCGTGCTGATTGGCAGTATGTTGTGTTTTCTGACGAATCCCGCTTTAATTTGTGGCACCATGATGGCCGCATTCGCGTCCGACGCTATGCCGGTGAACGCCACCTTCCAGAGTGCATTATTGAACGGCACAAAGGACGAACACCTGGAGTCATGGTCGGGGCTCGGGGGTGCCATATCATATCACAGACGATATCTATTGCTACGAATTGTGGGTAGCCTGAACAACAACCGGGACATCAGTGAAGTTCTACAGCCCCAAGCTGTCCCCTTCTTTCAAGGCTCGCCTGGCGCTGTATTTCAGCAGAATAATGCCCGCCGTTATGTCGCTAGGACAGTTCAATCCCTCCCTGCATAGTAGGAAGTACAGCTTCTTCCCTGGCCAACGTATTCCCCGGATATGTCGCCGATTGAATATGTGTGGGATTTCGTTGGTCGGCGTCTCGTTCGGGATCCTCGTCTTGTTGCTTCTACAGACAAACTTTGGGTACGCATACAAACAGTATGGACTGCTCTTGATCAGGCAGACATTAAAAATTTGTTTGACTCCATGCCACGTTGCATGACAGCACTTATTGCAGCGCGTGGTGGCTACACAAAATACTAATTTCAATATTTTTAAATTATTTGTTGGCTTTCTAAGTTTAATCATTCATTTTTACCACTATCACTCAGCTGGGTATTAAATTTCATTCACTTATGACGATTCCTTCATGGTGTTGCAATTTTCACAAACATGAGTTTATATTTATTACCTTTATCTAAATTTGTAAGCTTCAGCTATTGAAGACAAAATTCCATCAATTTTGGTCACATATCTATTGCGCATTTTGGACGATTAAAAAAATTATAAAGCGCTCATTAGCGGTAAAAGTTAAAATCCGCTTAAAACACACAATGCAAGAGAACTTTAATTGAAAAGGATATTAAATTCCAAGATTTTTTTCGAAACGTACGCTATTAACCTTGTAAATATCGAAACAAAGAAGCACATAAAATATATTCAGAGGCCACCATTTCGAACGTCTGCCATTACTGAAATATTCGAAATCTCAGATGGCCGCGTATCCAAGATGACTCGCAATTATACATAGTATATGCACACCAAGTTATATGCTTCTATCATTAAAGGCACAATTCCCCCTTTTTTTTGTCATATATCTGCTGCACTATATGATCTGCCACGAAACAATGCAAAAAGTATTTTACAATGGTTAATTTTCTAAATATTACTGATTTTAATATCATTCAGTGAATTTTTCGCAAAATATCGCCAATAGCGGCAAGTTGAACCCAAATTAAAAAAATAATTTTTTCGCTAAATTTGTCGCTAACTTGGCGATGTGTCTTCAAATTGGCGACAAATTGCGTCAAACACTTGGCGTTCAAAAGCTTGGCGACATATCGCCAAGTGGTCGCGCCAATTCATATCACTTGAGTCTGCATTGAAATTAACACTGATTTACCCCAAAAAAGGGGTAAAACACCCTTTTGGGAACATTCGAATGCAACCACAAGGGGAGGTGCACAACTAGACCATCCTCCAGAGCCTACATACCGAGCTAGACGCTTCTACGGCGTATAGTTTTTGAGTTATGCGACATACATCCGCATATACGTACATACAGACGTCACGAGAAAATTCGTCGTAATTAACTCGGGGGTGGTTGAAAAGGATTTTTCGGCTGCTTATATGTTGGTAGGTACATATGCACGTGCTGACAGGTCGAAAAAACTACTGAACATTCATTCGGGGGTGAGCAAAATCAAAATTTAGACTCAAATTTGAGTGATTTTTTTTTTTTTTCGCCATCACAATACTTTCTTTATTACGTAAAAGGAAGTAAAAAGAAAAAGAAAAACATCAATTAAATTTGCTAAACAACTTTCAAGTATCAGCTACAAGTATTGTTTTATTATGCAATTTTATCATCTTTTTTCGTTCAAAATTGCTTTTTTCAAAGATACCTTAAGCAACGTAAATTAAATAGATTTTGTCCTTTCAGAGCCCCTTGTTTGACCATGTGTGTCTAGGGAGGTCTTATGGATAAAATCAGACCTTATTTATTGCTTAAGCAGTTTCCAAGGAAAAGGGGGTGGGGGCTCGCTATCAGGAAGAGAGGTTGCTTCCTTGTACCGAGACTGTTTCTGTGTCCCGTCTTTTCCTACAATGGTTACATTTAGGAAATTATATTTTTCTCCTTTGAAAATAAGGTATGCATCATTTGACAAACAATTAAAAAAAATTTTTCACTTAAAAACTAGGGGGGCAAAATAATAACTTTGCCCCTGGACCAAAAAAAGTAGGGGGGCACTTGCCCCCCTATGCCCCCCTCAGATTACGCCACTGCCTGTGAAAAGTTACTGGGGCTCCTGGTCGGATTTTTTTTCGCACTTTGTGATACAACAAGAGTGTACCATGCCTGAAAATATGAATTTTCTCACAACAGTTAAATGCTTTTCAACGTTCGCCGCTTCAGCTAATGGGAAAATTGTTCAGCGGTTACGGTCAACTCGAAATTTCCGTCCAAGTCAAATGGTACCGTTGATGTCTCAGGATAATAGGGTTACATTCCCTCTACCGTTATTTCTTCTCAAATGATACATCTAACGACTATACAGATACAGACTGTGAGAAAAAAAAAATGCGTTAGAGCTGCGCTTTTTTCGCTGTTTGGGTGCGAGAGAAAACATGATTGAGCTGACATGAAAAAAAAAATTGGAAGGGCTGGGTTAAATGTAAGTGAAAATTACTATAGTTTAGAATAACAAAGTGTAGGAAATAGCAGATCGAAGGACCTGTCCCACGCTCTGTACTCACTTCGCACTGGAAGTGGGCAAGGAAGAGACCTACTGTTAGGGCCAATCCTAATATGGTAAAGGTCTTACGGAGCGCCTAACCAGCAAGCCTGTTCTTGCCGGCAGGGGTAGAGAGAGTCGCTAAAAGCGAGAAGGCCTTTGGCCTCAGGGAGAGGCACAGCCTAGTGGCATGCCGCTGACTGGGCAGGGGCTAGTGTGTGAGAGATTGCCATTCCTAGTAAAGTTACTTCTCTGAGAACCGAGGGAGCAGATGATGTGCATGGTATCAGATGGCACAGTGGTGGAAAGTGCAATGAACTTGATCATAAATTAGTGAGTTAGGGTGGTTCTCAAGTCAAGCTAGGTGAAAAAGTTTGTGGATGTCTCCACGACGTGTAAGAGGTGATAACTTGAAGGTTAGCATCGTTGTGAAGAGTTTTGTTGGAGACATACCCAGGGACATTGAAGATTTTTCTAAGATTTTGGTTTTGGAGAACTTCTATGTTCCTCATATTAGACTTGGCTGCCTGTCCCCATACAGGGACGCTATATAGGAGTGCAGGACGAATTACAGTTTTACACAACAATAGTTTGCTTTTAGTACTAAGATGTCTGCTATATAGTAAGGACAGAACATACCCTAGTTTTATTTTTGCCTTCTTCACGACGTCGGTGATATGAGTATTAAATGTCAGCTTGCAGTCTAAGTGGACTCCTAAGTATTTTACACTTCTAGAGTAATTAATTTCAACATTATTTGGTATGACACAAGGGGGTACGTGATGTTCCCTCTGGAAAAACAGATTGCTTGCAGGGGCGCCCCGAACTAAAATTTTTGGGAGGGGAAAATTATCAATTTGCCGAATGAAGTTTCAATTTTACCGAATGATAAAATGCATGTACGACATGTGTGCGTGCTTATATAACATTTAATGAGAAAAAAACATTAGGCATCTTTCAAAAAACAACTCTGAAAACTAAAAAGTATAAATAATTTCAATGTTGCAATTTATTGTCTTCAAAATGCCGAATTGTCAGGAAAATGTGCCGAATACGGAAATTATTGGGAGGTCACAGTAACCTCCCATCGGGGCGCTCCTGTTTGCTTGTGTTTTGGAAGAATTGATTGCGATGTGCCATTTGTTGAGATAGTCTGAGATAATATTCACATAGACTTGTAGATATTTATGTGAGAATCTACTGTTTCCGTTGGTACCGTTCCCAAAACCCTAAGTGATTCTGAGGATTCCGACTCAGACTCCGATGGTTTTTTAACGGAAGGCACAACTTAATCATGCTCTACCGAAGATGGTTCAGCAAATGACCAGAAATTTGAATTATCACAGCGAGGGAAGTCTTTGGGATAAAACTTTCTATATTAACTTAACTGTTAGCCACTGTCGGATCTAGGAGAAAGCAAGAGGGCCCTAGCTTCGGGCGGCAAAACTTAAGTGTATCGAAAGTCCTAATGCGGTTCTAAAAACTGTCATGATCTCCCGAGGAGTCAAAAAAATTCTTAAAATTACGTATTTCACCCTCTTATTGCAGAAAATTTCTGGAGAAATGTTCCGACCCCTACTTCCTTTCCCAAGATCCCTATATTTAGAAATGCATTTTTAGTGCATAAATTCTAAACATTTCCACAGAAAAGCCGCTTTTCTGCCTCTTCTCTTAAATTAGCCAAATGTATCCAAAAATGACGCTTTTGAAACTTCTATTTCAAAAAGATTGCAGTGCGGATTCTCCTTTTCCTTGATTGACATCGCCAACTTGTGTGTATGTGTTTTTAAACGAAGGAGCCTTCGAATCTCCCAACCTTTTCCTTAATATCACCAACTATTACACGAATTGCATGGTAAGAGCCTAAAGATGGAAACATTTCCGGAGGGCCCCCGAACTCTCCTAAACAATCTTTTTGCAAGGAATGCATCTTTTAGTTTTCAATTTTAAAATTATTAATGGAAGAGCAAGCACTACTTCCTCCAATATCTCAAAATATAGTCTAAAACTCCATTTTTAAAACTTCAGTTTAAAAAAGTTTCCAGTGACAGCTTCCAAATCCTGGGCCTTCCAAAGTTATTAAAGATAGTCTAAAATTTATTTACAAACTTTAATTCGGAAAACTTTCTCGTGAAGGGCTGCCGAACCCACAGTTTCCCAAACGTTATTACAAAAGATGCCGTGAAATTAAAGTTAAACCGCGAAGAGATGGCGTGTCGATTGGGAACGGAAACGGACCACTTCGTTTAAAAATAGGGTGGATTAGCGAGAAAGCACAACTTCACTGCTTACGCGTTCTAGCAGATCCAACCTATTTCAAAATGAAGTGGTCCGTTTCCGCTTCCAGTCGATCCACCATCTCTTTGCGGTTCAACTATACGTGTTTACGATTTCAGTTTTGAAAACTCTCCGAGGGATATCTCTACATTCTCCCTCTTATTTAAAGTCTGCAGATATGGCCTATACCTGAACCTTTCGTTCTCAATGACTGCTCAAAAATGTCTTCACACAATGTCGCGAAAAATTTCAATGGAAACCCTGAAAGGTACCTTTCTTATATTGTTTTCAAATAAAACCTAAAGTCACATTTTTTGGACAATTTCGAACACGCTTTGGAAGAGATGAACTTGATAACATTAAGGTTTCGTCCTACGTGAGTCTACAATTATACTTTTCAAACTTTAATGTTGGAAATTTTCCAGAGAGTGACAGCCCCTACCAATTTACCGTTTTCATAACCTGACCAAACATAGCAAAAAACGAGTTTTTCCTGCACGGAGCGTTTTCACTGCTTAAACTTAGAGAAATAACATGGTATTTGAGTAAAAGTTATACAATCAGCCCATGAATTAAAAAAATTTTTTTTTTTTGTCATTGAAAAATTCAAAGTGGCACGCGAAAGACTTTTTTTTTCCCGAAAGTGGCACTTTTCCCAAAAAGGTTGGGTTGGACACCCCTGCTCTATCTAATCAAAATTGAAAGAAAATGGCCATTTTGAGACAAAAAACTAGAATTTTGAGCTTTTTTGATTTTTTTTTTTTTTAATTTCAAAACCTCGCGTATGTGAATTCTAGTCCATCAAGGAACCTTTGCGCCAAGTTTGATTAAAATCTGACGAAAACTGGATTTATATAAGGAACAAACATACAAACGAATATGTTCCATTTGGGTCCCAATCCATGTCCAAATACACCCAGGGAATACGGGATTTTGTAACCCATGTCCTCGGATTTTGATAAAAGTTCGTGGTGTTAATTTAATATTTTTATGGTGGTTAAGTGCAACCATAGGAATTTCTTTTCCCCATATGTGATCTGGTTTTGTTTTACAGCCGTCAAACTTTTCAAAAAATCGGCATTTTCTGTCAACCGCTAAGCCTAATCTGCATGTTTACGTCCATATCCTCTTCAGTAAAATTGTGACGGAGTTGCAGAAATCTTTCAATATTTCCAAAAATTCTCAG